>JAINUW010000193.1:0-162664 GCA_020205615.1 Panax quinquefolius
ATAATGGGCATGGAATACTCTTTCGAGGCGATGCTCCTCTCTTTGATCTTCTCCTTGTGCCTCATTTGCCGTATTAGCTATCGTGTTTTCCAATTTGTTCTTGTGAATTTCTCATACACACGCTTTCCATCCTCTCCCGTTTATATTTTCCCTAAGAGATATTAACTCGGGGTTGGTTGGCCAGGTCATGTATAAAAATTAATCAAATTCTGAAACAAAACAAAAACTAAAATGAGATAAGACTAGAATTGTCTAAGTCATACAATATAGCTTAAAACTAATGATAATAATACTAAATTAAACACCTTTCCCCGGCAACGGCGCCAAAAACTTGTTACCTCTTTTTTTCGACTAACAAAAGAGCTCTAACTCATGCAAGCATACATGCGTCAACAAGTAATACAGAGCAAGTAAAGTATCGATCCCACAGAGAAAGTTGTTTAACTTAAACTACTATTCATTAATTAAATCACTATATTCATATGCTCACACTAAAGATTAAACTTGGTTGATTCTTGAATTGCAAATAACAACTAAAATAATATAAACGATATAATAAATGATATTGGAATTAATGGGATTCTAACTTCATTTACTATTTCATTCAATCGCCACTATCATGCCTGACTTGTTCACATATCATAAGAAAGTAGCTAAGAGCACTAAAAGAGTATTAGCCATTTTTCAATGCACTAAGACCTACTTACACAGCATCCACAAATGATAGACTCTATGTAATCATCAATATAACCAACATCACTATATGTCTATGTGAAATTGCAACTATATTAATTTTAAGTTCAAGCTCTTATCTTAACTTATAAGGTGAAACTATATATGTCTTTCTGGTTCACAAAATACATAAGCCATATAACACAGCCCTATATACATATACTATCATGATTACAGTCCATATTTGCATGTTCATTGTCAATTCCATACAAATACTGAAATGAATGATGATCAAGCATTCATGTATGCAAAACAATCATGACAGACATCCCATATAATATGCAAAACAACCCAGCATTTAAGTATGCAATCAAACTACATAATAAAATCAGTTAGAATCCCGTAATGGAGTTTAGTTCATGACTGAACCAAAAGCCATTATGGGATCAAAGTTAAACATGATCAATAAGCAACAATTGAAAGAGGAAAGATGAAACTATCAAACCCAATTGCTGAATACACGTCAATATCCAATCCCCATAAGATTCCAGCAAAAACTAATATTAATAATCCGCTCTCGTAGAGAAATCCCAAGAAGGAGTAGAAAAGTAGCGTTATGGCCTCCTTCTACATTGGAATCCTCTCTCCAGAGTAAAACCCTAATTACGATGTAAAGTTACATGAAAACTAATAAAAATGTCGAATGATTCCCCTGACACCAGTCAGGAATCATTTTAAATCAATTACAACCTTTAAAATTCAGAAATAAAATAAAACACATCAATGACATCGGACATCGCGCGGTAGCGTGCTCTTCGGCGATGATAGTCTCGCGGCCGCCAGAGACTTGCGATAGAAGTTCATATGTTAATTTGCTCTCACTTTTTTGCAGCCTATGTATTGGCGCGATGCTCCATAAACTTATACATCTCATGGTCGCGAGACTTGCGATATCATCAAGATCTGGGGGGGTGATCGCGGGTGTGCAGCGTTCTTAAGAAATTTGTTTTGCTTGTGCCGCATGAAATCTGCAGGTCTGGTTTCGCTTTTCCCCTCGTTCTTTGCTTGCTCTATTATGCTCTATTTCCTTGCACCAATGCACCTTCATGCCATGCATATCCCATCCTTTTACCTCGTTTCAAGCATCCATTTGCCTTATGCTCCAAATCACCACCAAAACAGGCCGATTCGTTCACTTATTCACCAAAAGGAGTTTTAAGAATGTGCAATTCAAATTAACATGAAATGCAGCTAAACTAGACTAAAATGTACTTGAGATGGGCATAGTTCGCATGAATTGGTACTCCATAAGTAGGTAAAAATCCAACTTATCATACATTCTCGCCTCCTAAGAAGAAAAATGGAACAAAAAGGAAAAAGGTGAGCTCAACTAGCGTAGTAAAGAACATTATGACTAAGATAATATGGAACAAATTATCGTTAGTCCTCAACAGGGAAAAATCTAATAGAATACAATAGACAACAAGTTTTAAATCAATATTCGCAGCGAAAATAACAATTCATTAGAAGAGTTAAGTAGAGAATAAAATCTACTATCTTCTATATATGAATTTAAAAGTCCATCGTCAACATTTTATCCTTGTAACATAAATCAATATATATCTGGAATCAAATATTTATCTTTGCACTACAGGCCAAAGATATTCACCAGTTGGTCATGTTCATCTAAACACCTGTTCATCTTTGCACTACGGGCCAAAGATATTCATCAGAAATCATTCATCTTTGCACTACAGGCCAAAGATATTCAGTAATATCATCATTTAGGACTGAGGATGATGAAAAATATTTAAAAAAAAATAAATCTAGTGAAACAAAAGAACAAATATTAGGGATTCGTATTACAGTTTTATCAAAGTTCAATAATACTCCATAATAACCAATTTTGAAGCAGAATTCAAAAATAAAGATCAAAACATGGATACAATCAAAGATTGTAATGATAATAGACATCTTGGACAAAAAGATGAGAATTTCATTTTTCGGTGAATAGTGTCGTATTCGTGAATAGTGCCATATACGTGAATAGTGTCGTATACGTGAATAGTAACCCCGACATAAAAAGTTCCAAATTTGATAAAAAGTTCAGACCAATATTTTGACGTAATGATATTGAAGAAAATAATATCATTTAAGAAGAAAACAACATCCCTTACCTCGAAAAGACAGTACTTCTGACTGATATAGTACTGAAGGAACTTGCACCGTATAGCAACACTCAAAGTATCAAAATACTCACAAGAATACGCTCGATAATATAGAGAGAGAAATCTTTAGTTTCTGGTGTAATTTTCAATTCTAACCTAAGCAACCTATTTATAGGAAAATGCTTAGAACACCAAAGCAGAAAATTTAATAAAATATTAATATATATATATATATATATTATAAATTCCTACGCACACCTCCACTGATCCAAAACATCAGCCACACATGTGCCAAACTCACCAAAAACGTTTTTCATATAAAAATCATTTAAAACTTCAAAAATCAATTATTCTGGAACTTCAATAATTCACAATAAATAGCCCTTTTATCAGAAAAATTCGAATCTTACGTCTTTCTATAGGAAATTCAATTCTCTACAACTTTGTAAGTTTAAGTTTTTCCAAATTCCAAACACAAATTGACTGAAATCCACATACGGACTATTTTACAAGCTATAATCAAATTTCAGTCAAGAAATGAGGTCCACAAACATGAAAAACATGTTTTAAATATTTTTAGTAACAAAAATACTCTTTCTCCTCATTTACTCGTATATCCCACATTCATTGTAAAAATATCACCATTATTATATTATTATAATATAATAATAAATTATTTTATTAGAAAAGATAAAATATCAATTTTCAATAATTGTCACATTAAAAATTTTCTCCATCTATATCCACATAAAATGAATATTTTTCTTGTCATATAAATCAATAATTAATTATTTATAAATAATATGAATCATTGATATGATAATGGGAAATCTTGTGTAGTGACAATTATTAAAACAACAATAATATAAAATTTCAAGCGTAGCGATTATTGAAGCGATAAAATAAAATATTGAATAGTAATTACTATAACAATTATTGAGTAGTGCCTTCTTTACGTAAGAATCAATAATTGGTGCAATACTGGTGTCTTCTTGTGCAACAATAGCGTACATTGTGTTTTAACCACCGGGTATTCCAACAGTGTTAACGGTAACAACTACGTCGTTATTTATAAAAACTAATACTTGTCGTTTTCTTCATCTAATCGCTTTCCGTTATGGGGCCCACACAAGGCTGCGCCGTTGTACGAATATTCCCCGACAGTAAGAATATTCCACGACCAAACGAATATTCCCCGACAACAATGAATATTTTATAACCACTTGCTTATTTGAAATATTTGCGCATTTTACCCATAACTAACCACATTAATCAATTCAACCCTTACTATTTTAAAATAATAAAATAGAGGAAATTTAATTTTATTTATAAAAAGTTGGGGTCTTACAGATGATATGACATCATGGGTAGGTAAGAGAACATCTGATTGTAGAGATAATTCATGTACCCATCACAGCCCACACCTGTGATCTCAAGGTCATCATCATCTTCTTCTCCCTTTTCTTCACTGTCTTCTTTTGATGATTCCAATACCTCAATGACATCATTTTGTTCTTACTCTGGTTCTCCCTCATTTTCTGTAGGAGCAACTTCTTCTGTCAAGAGGACATCATGAGGATCCCGCTCAACATGATCATTCATTTGTAGGACTAATGGCTCCCCCTCAGCTAGAGCATTTTCTATCAGGAGAACTTCAGGTGTCTCTCCCTCAGCTTGAGTGCTTTGTAAGGTGAGAACTTAAGGTATTTCCCCCTTAGCTGGAGCATTGTCATCTTTGCTTGCTTTGGACCGTTCCTTTTTGGCAGCCATTCTCTTGTTTTCCTCCTTGAGCATTTCTTCATTGACAAGGATATATTTCTTGACCTGTTTTCATCTTGGTTTTCTAGGCTAAGCCATAACCTCAGGACTTTCTTGAACTTAAGTTTTGTCCTTTTGATCAACCAACATGTGTTATGCAGCTACTTCCTTGCTTGATGTGTTTGGCTGTTGCTTCTTTCTCAGGATCCTTAGAGTCTCAACGTCAGAGGACTCTACAGGTTTATCAGTTGTGGATCCCTGAGGTTCTTCTTTCGTCCTAGCCTTAAGCTTCCTCTTACCCTTGCTTTTTCTGATAAGGGCAGATGGTTCTCACTTGTTGATTTCTTCTTCTTCTGCAGTCTATTTAACGACTGACATGTTTCTTGGTATGCCTGATTCCTTTAGATCACCAGTTCTTCCACTGGACTCAGTCATCATGCATACATACTCAGCTGGATTCCTTTTCCAATCCTCAAACAGTTGTTGGGTTATTCGTCTGTTTGGATTGATGGACACTCCTTCATTGTCCCTAATCTTATTGCCCAAAGTAGATTGTAAGATGATGCTTATAAACCACCCGTAGAGCATCTTTTGAGGTCCCTTTGTCTTCTTCGAGTTGAGAATCCACTTTCCTATCCATTCCAGCAGTAGGGCTCCATAGTTAAGCTGTATCCCACAGCTTATGGCAGTTATGAGCTTTAGCTGCACCTCATTTACAGAATCGTGCCTAATGCTTTTGCAGCATATACACTTCCCAATAATGTCAGCTAGAAATTTATACCTCTGAGGAAACTCCTTCTTCTTGTATCCTCTGACAGTAGGGGATTTCTTGTGATGCATCTTCTTAAGCCCAACATGGAAATTGATGCCATATAAAAACCAAAATCCTTCGGATTTGAAGCCTAGGACTATATTAACGTTTTCAGCCTTTAGATTGATTTCCACTTCCTTGACACTCGTCGTGAGGACTTCATTTTTGTATACTCCATTTTTATTGAACTCCTTTATTAACATTGGGTATATCCATGTGCTCGTACCTAGAGCATCTTCGAGACCATCCTTCTTCAACAATGTCAGAAATCTTGTGAAATTTGGGTTCAGCGGTTTTGAACTCATGGAAGCATACTCTGTAGCCGGAGACGACGTTGGAGGCTGCCATTTCTATCGTTGAAGGGAGTATGGTTGTTTGAGCTTTATTTGGGGTTAGGGTTTCTGCTTGTAGAGAGAGAGAAGAGAGATAGGCCTTTTGAACTTTTGATTTCAAAAAGGCGTTTTCGAACTGTACTTGTAGTTTCCCTCTCTCCATTTTTATTTAGTGGGGCAGGTGTCAACTTCTTCTTGGCTCTACGAATTTGACTGAGAAGGATAGTACTGATTTGCCCTTAGCTCCTGCAGAGCTGATGTGTCCTTAGCTCAGCTAGAAATTTGTACCTCTGAGGAAACTCCTTCTTCTTGTATCCTCTGATAGTGGGGGAATTCTTGTGATGCATCTTCTTAAGCCCCACATGGAAATTGATGCCATATAAAAACCAAAATCCTTCGAATTTGAAGCCTAGGGCTAGATTGACGTTTTCAGCCTTTAGATTGATTTCCACGTCCTTGACTCTCGTCGTAAGGACTTCATTTTCGTATACTCCATTTTTGTAGAACTCCTTTATTAACTTTGGGTATATCCATGTGCTCGTACCCAGAGCGTCTTCGAGACCATCCTTCTTCAACAATGTTAGAAATCTTGTGAAATTTGGGTTCAGCGGTTTTGAACTCATCGAAGCATACTCTGTAGCTGGAGACGACGTTGGAGGCTGCCATTTCTATCGTTGAAGGGAGTATGGTTGTTTGAGCTTTCTTTGGGGTTAGGGATTCTTCTTGTAGAGAGAGAGAAAGAGAAGAGAGATAGGCCTTTTGAACTTTTGATTTCAAAAAGGCATTTTTGAACTATACTTGTAGTTTCCCTCTCTCCATTTTTATTTAGTGGGGCAGGTGTCAACTTCTGCTTGGCTCTACGAATTTAACTGAGAATGATAGTATTGATTTGCCCTTAGCTCCTACAGAGCTGATGTGTCCTTAGGGAGGACTACGATAGTTGAGGTAGCTTTTGTATTCGTCGAGTCTGAACTACGATCGTTGAGTCTGTCCAGCAATCATCGTGTTTGAGCTACGATAGTCGAGTCTGTCCAGCATTCATCGAGTCTGACCGGATCCTTGTGATGAGTTTTTTGACTTAACATTCTTTTAAGGTAGCTCAGGAAGGGCTAACCTCTTGGAATGAGTCAAGGGTTAGGTTTGTTCCTGAGGCGCTTATCAAAGAGATTACTTTGTTTTGAAATATATCATCATAGGATGCTCCTCTTGGTGATGGGGTTTTGCTATCGTTGAGTCTGCACTACGATTGTTGAGTCTATGCTACGATCATTTTCTTTCATGTCACTTCAACTCTACGATCGTGGACTTCCCTTGATCATGTCTACGATTTCAACCATAGCCTTTGTATCTGTATAGTTAGTACATACTAGAGCATATATTTCATGGTTGTAGATTAAGCATTCCTAGCTCACTTATTAACTTGTTAAACCTGGATTCATCTAGAGGTTTTGTAAAGACATCAGCAAGTTAATTTTCAGAAGGGATATATTGTAAAGATATAGTTCTATTTTGTACATGAACCCTAATGAAGTGATACCTTATTTCTATATGCTTAGTCCTAGAATGCATGACAGGATTATGAGTTATTGATATGGCACTTGTGTTATCACAGTGAATGGGAATGGATTTGAAATCAAACCCATAATCAGCTAGCTAATTTTTCATCTATAGGATCTGAGCACAGCAGCTACCAGCAGCAATGTATTCAGCTTCTGCATTTGAAGTAGATACTGAGTTTTGCTTCTTGCTAAACCAGGACACAAGTATGTTTCCTAGCAATTGACAGGTGCCACTGGTACTCTTTCTATCTTTTTTACAGCCTGCAAAATCAGCATCTGTGTATCCTGTTAGTTCAAATGAGGACTGCTTGGGGTACCAAAGCCCCAATTAAGGTGTAACCTTGAGATACCTACAAATCCTCTTTACAACAGATAAATGTGATTCTTTAGGTTAGCCTGAAATCTAGTACATACGCATGTTGCAAACATTATGTCTGGTCTACTAGCAGTTAGATATAGAAGAGAGCCTATCATACCTATGTATTGAGTTATATCAATACTTTTACCTTTTTCATCTTTGTCAAGCTTGGTTGCAGGAGCAATTGGGGTTTTCATGGGAGAGGCTGATTCCATGCCATACTTCTTGAGTAAGTCTTTGATGTACTTGTCTTGGTTTATAAAGATTCCTTCATCAGTTTGCTTTACTTGTAGTCCAAGGAAGAAATTCAGCTCACCCATCACGCTCATTTCAAACTTGCTCTGCATTAGCTTGGAGAATCTCTTGCATAACTTTTCGTCAGTAGAACCAAAAATAATATCATCAACATATATTTGAAACAATAAGACTTTGTCTTTATGCTTTCCAAGAAATAATGTGGTATCTACTCTACCTCTAGTGAACCTATTTTCAATAAGGAAGTTAGTCAGTGTTTCATACCATGCTCTAGGTGCTTGTTTAAGACCATATAAGGCTTTGTCTAATCTATAAACATAATTGGAAAGAGATGGATTGATGAAACTTGGAGGTTGCTCTACATAGACTTCTTCTTGGAGTTCTCCATTTAGGAATGCACTTTTGACATCCATCTGGAAGACCTTGAACTTCATGTGAGCAACAAAGGCAAGGAATATTCCGATGGCTTCTAGTCTGGCAACTGGTATAAATGTCTCATCATAATTAATGCCTTCTTCCTGAGAGTAACCCTTGGCCACCAGTCTTGCCTTATTTTTGGTTATTACTCCATCTTCATCCATCTTGTTTCTGAAGACCCACTTGGTTCCAATGATAGGATAACTCTTTGGTCTTGTTACCAATCTCTATACTTTGCTTTGTTCAAATTGGTTGAGTTCTTCATACATGGATTCTATCTAGCTGGAGTCTTCTATATCATCCTCTATCTTCTTTGGTTCCATTTGTGACATGAAGCTTAGATAAAAGCATTCATTATGGGTGACAGCTCTTGTTTTGACTTTTGCACTTGGATCTCCAATTATTAGATCTTGAGTGTGATCTCTTGCCCATCTATTTCAGGTTGGGACATCTGTCCTGATACCTTCTTGGCCTAAATCTTCAAGATCTATTTCTTCTTCTTGGTGTGGTGGTTCGTTGTCTTGCATATGCCTCTCTATGATCTCATTTTCTTGCTCAACGATTTCATTGTCTGGCATTACGATCGTAGAGTTGAGCTCAACGACTTCATTCGTAGTGTCTGCACTATAGGTCGTAGTGTCTTGAAGCACTATTTTGTCCAAGTCTGTTTCATCAAAGATGATGCGAATTGAGACTTCAACATTGAACGTCTTTTTGTTGAACACTCTATAGGCCTTACTGTCTGTGGCATATCCAAGAAAGATTCCTTCATCTGACTTGGGTTGAAATTTTGTCAAGTACTGCTTTCTATTATTGAGAATGTAACATGCACAACTCAATACATGAAAGTAGCTAACACTTGGTTTTCTTCCTAACCATAGTTCGTAGGGTGTCTTCTTGATCGTAGAGTGTATCAGTGATCTGTTATGCGTGTAGCATGCAGTGTTGACAACTTCTGCCCAGAAGTATTCAGGTAGATGGGTTGCTGCTAGTAGAGTTCTTCTAGCCTCTATTAAAGTTCTGTTCTTTCTCTTAGCTACCCCATTTTGTTGAGGAGTTCGTGGTGCTGAGAAATTATGATTGATGCCATTGTCTGTACAGAACTGGTCCATTTATGAGAAGTTGAATTCTCTTCCGTGATCACTCCTTATGGCCTTGATTTTCTCTCCTTTCTCGTTCATTACCAGCCTGAACATCTTGATCAGTTGGGAGCTTATTTCATCTTTTGAGGTTAAAAAGAATACCCATGTGAATCTGGTGTAGTCGTCGATTATAATTAGTGAGTACCTTTTCCCTCCAAGACTTGTTATTGAAATTGGAC
Source organism: Panax quinquefolius (assembly GCA_020205615.1). Classification (NCBI taxonomy): domain Eukaryota; kingdom Viridiplantae; phylum Streptophyta; class Magnoliopsida; order Apiales; family Araliaceae; genus Panax; species Panax quinquefolius. Next base: position 9,652 of record JAINUW010000193.1, read on the forward strand.
CAAATAGATCCATGTGAAGCAACTGCAAGGGCTTGTCGATTGAGTTGGCAGTTTTGCTCTCGAATGAGCTTCTGGTTTGCTTTCCAAGCTGACATGCATTGCATGGCCTTTCTTTAACGAAGTTGAACTTGGGTAGGCCTGCAACAAGATCTTTTGATGCTAGTTTGGACATGCTTTTGAAGTTTAAGTGGGACAACCATCTATGCCATAGCTAGCTAATTTTTTTAGATGCTTTTTCCAGAAAACATATTGTCTCGTCTGAGCTTAGTTGACCAAGATTCACTGTGTAGACATTTCCTTCTCTTGTCCCGGTTAGCTTTACAGCAGATGTCTTCAAATCTCTGACTTGACATTGGTTGTTGAGGAATGTTACTTGATGACCCTTGTCGTAGAGTTGGCTAATGCTTAGAAGGTTGTGTTGGAGACCTTCCACATATGCCAATTTGCTGAAAGACACTGCACCATTACCAGCTGAGCCATATCCTTTTTTCTTGCCCAAGCCGTTGTCTCCAAAGATGACTGAGGGACCCTCCTTCTCTATGTAGTTAGATAGAAGGGCTTTGTTCCCAGTCATGTGTCTTGAGCATCCACTGTCCAGATACCAAGTTCTGATCGTGGGGCTCTTTTCCTGTCATAACATTGAACCTTCATTTTGGTACCCATATTTGCATGGGTCCTACTTTGTTAGTGCCCTTGGGGACCCAAATCTATTTGATCTTGGGTCTCATATGCATTGAATTATAATAGCACTTTGCAGTCTTGTGGCCAACTCTATTACACACAAAACACTTAGTATGATACATGCTTGTGTGTGTGTGAAAGTTCATTCTCCATTTAGACTATTATGGTTCTTTAGTCATTCTTCTATTAAACTGATTTTTCTTCTTCCACATGTCCTTGGGTCTCATGAAATGTGAGGAGTGTATCTTACCTCTACTGTACCTTCCCAGTTGGTTCGTAGCGTTGGTTTTATTTAACTCTACGATCCTTAGAGGTTGGTGAGTAAAGGATGGGTTACTCTTCTCTTTTCTGAAGCCCAGGCCAGCATAAGATCCTTTATTCCTTGAAGTATGGATGGAAACAGTAGAACAAGGTTGGACTGGTTCTTCCTTCTGTGAGGATTTCACAAAGGTAACGCTTCTACTAAAACTTGAGGCATTACTAGTGCTAGTTTCCTTTGTCTTTTCCATACACGGCTCTAAGGTGGATTCCCCAAAGCCAAACCCTGTTCTGTCAAATGTACTTCTCTGACTAGAGAGCAAGGAGTCCATGGATGATGAGGATTTATTCCATGTAGAGATGGTCTTTTCTAGTTCCTCAATTTTAGATGTTAGATTGGACTCTCTATGTGTATTGAGCTCATTAGTTTGTTTTAAGATCTCATTCTCAACCTCAAGCTTGAAGAGAAGGTTAGTACTTAGAAGAGATGTTTCTAGCTCTTCTTGAACTTTCTTTTTCTCCTCTTGAAGAAGTGAATGATCCTTAGACAGAACTCTGAACCACTTCATGTATTGATGTAGATCAGTTGTTATGCCATGCAATGCAGTTCTCAAATCATTAATGTCTACATCAGGAGAGTTGAAGTCAAATACCTCATCGAGACTTACTTCATGTATGTTGGAGTTTAGTTTGTCCTTTGCATGTTTGGCCATTAGGCACAGATTAGCCATTTGTGGTTCTTCATCATCTGTAGATTCAGGATTGGAGTCATTGTCTGAATCACTCCACAATCCTCCAGCAACAATGCCTTTTTCTTTCTTCTGAGGCCTTTTGTTACCTTTGTATTCCTTCTTTGCATGTGATTTCTTCTTTATTTCTTCTTTGAGAGGTTTGTTGCAGTTGGCAATGAAGTGGCCAGGCTTCTTGCTGTTGTAGCATAGATCATTCATTTGCTCCTAGTTGCTGTAGTTGCTGACCTTCTTTGGCTTGCTGGTTTTGCCTTGACGCATGAACCGTCTTAGTCTTTTTACCAGCATAACAAAGTCTTCATCATCGTCTTCGTCATAGTCAGAGTCAATCTCAGTGTTGACTGTGAGGGCTCTGAATTCGAGGTCCCGAATCACCGCGGATCCAGTTCGATCATTCTATCACTATTACTATTATTTTCGGAAGATATAAACATAAATTGTTTATACATTAACTTTACACACTATTCCCCAAGGTCGAGTAACCTTAACTTAATACACATTTCATAACTTACTTGACTTACAATAACATTATATACATTACTATTACAATTCTAACTACAAACGTAAACTAAAGCTGGAACTGTCTTTAACCTTTCCTTATATCCAACACGTTCGTCTTAATCTGCAATGTTTATCATGATATAGCAAGGGTGAGCATGAAAGTTGCCCATCAAGTTTAAGTTCAATAATATAACGATATATCATGATTGAAAGAGTCTGAACAATAAACTGGCTATAATTCAACAATATAATTGTGAACTAGCAGGAACAAATTTATGACTGAACGAGTATTATACATTAACAAATATATCTGAACCAACTGGTAATGATGGTGATCAGCCTTTCATACCTGACTTATACATGCAATATGTACAGAGTACAATTCATGGCAACCAACAATGATTAACCATAAGCTTATCCGAATAAAACAACTCTTAATAGAGTTAAGTAAAAATAAATTTGCCTGAACCGTTAATTACCGCTACGCAATTTATATCGCCTTATCCGAAGACCTAATATTAGTAATATAGATCTCCAATATTAGAATAATATCATCACAATATAATACTATTATATATATACATAGAATAACCTAAACATATAGCACATAACGCTATCAGTCTATTCAGCACATAAAACTTAGCATCAAGTCAGACTATTTAAGTCCGAGTTGAAACCGACACAATTATATCATTTTGATGGTCTAGTCGAACTTTTATCGACTCTAAGTTCAATTAAACTCTAACTTAATAGTTAACAATTATCTCAGATAATTTTATTATCAGTCAAATTATTTTTCGTAAGTTCGTAATAATTTTTAAATAATTATTACTATTTATCATAAATTTTCAATCATTAAACACGTATTTAAATGAATTAAATACCACATAATTCTTTTTTATCATTAATATTTATTTATTATTCAAATATTAATGAAATATATGTCATAATATTATAACATATTTATAATATCACAAAGTATTATTAATACTTTAAAAAAATCATAATTATATGATTTTTAAATCGTTAAATTCATTATCCAGTAATTACTATTAATATTAAAATATTAATATTTTCATAACAAAATATCAAAAGTTATATTTTATAACTTAAAATATTTTTCTAATACTTAAATCATTTTTATATGATTTATAAAACATTAATTCTATTTTCCATAATTTATTTAATATAGTTATTAAATAAACTAATTACCATTAATATTGATTAATTAATGAAATTCATCTTAAAATATTAAAAGTCACTTTGAAAATATCTTTAAATATTTTCTTATACCATAATATTATTTTTTATGATTTTTTATGTATTAAAATATATTTTAAATCATTTATTTAATATTATAATATAATAAAATAAATACCATTTATATTCCAAAAATATTATATATTTATGAAATATACTCAAAATAATTAAAACTATTTTTCAGACTTTAAAATAATTTTTGAGAATTTATTTAGTATTTTTAATAATTAAAACCATTTTATTTATTTTTAAATAATTTCGAGAAAATCGAAAATAAAAATATTAAAACCATCCCTAAAGGGCCTATAGCAGCAGGCAAACCGCTGCCATTATTGGTGTTCTTTAGCTATTCTTGAGTCCTTGAGCTTCAAAGTCGATTCTGGTCTTGGTTTGACCATCATTTAAGCAATGTTATTATTTGATTTACGGGTACGCTTATGTGTGTTGGAAAGTAAGTAATTGATGTAAGACTACAATCTACAACTAATTTCATGGTCATTACACAACATCACAGCAAGATCTAAGCTAGCAAAATGTCTGACAACGTTGTTCCTATTTTTCTGGAATTTCCAGAATTGAAGGTACCTACTTTGGATCATTATAATTTGCGTTCTGTGTTTGATTTAGGTGATCTAGTGGTTTAATCGTATAGTGGAAATGTCAGGCTTCATAACTATAACAACATAGCATCATAATAACAACTGAACTAAGAGATTAAAATTCGATTCGACTCATCGTCGAAACATTGCTTCTACCATTTCTGGGATTTTTCAGAAACGACCATCGTGATCGACAAGCCAAGTTTAACCGTCCACTATGTTAGGTCAGGTTCTTGTTTAAAGGATATAAAGGCATGGATCGAGAGTACATATAACATACTAAAAGATTTTTACAACAACAGCAACAGAAAGCATAACACCTGACATATATATAGCTAAGAAAATCTTGTCAGACCCTAGAAACTGTTTTCTAGGTTACCCAGATTTCACCCGGTCAACGTCGGTCAATGGGTTTTGACCTTTAATAACTCACGATCTAGACATCCAATGACTATCATTTCACTTGCAGAACAAAGATCTCTTACCAGACTACCGATTCAAAACGTAAAACAAGAAAAATCAAAAACCGAAAGAGATCTACGGCCACTGACATTAGATTGTCAGACGACATTTTGTGTTCTTGGACAGTTTTTGTAAAACACCTTTTTAAAGCATTTTGATGCTATGGATCCATGATGGATCATCATAGATCAACTTAAAACACATTCTAGCATGAATCTAAACACATAAACATAAACTTTACCTTAGCATACAAGATCAAAAGTGATTTTAGGGTTTATACCTTTCTTTTCCAATCTTTGATCTTAGCTTTCCTTAACTGATCTTGGTGATTTAGAGGCTCAACTAGGGACTAATTTACTTAGTAAATTCGGAGGTTGGGAGAGAGAGAGGGAGAGTTGTTGAGAGTTAGAGTGCAAAATGAGCAACTTTTTGTGTATTTCTCTCTCTTTATCTCTTATAATTTGATACAATGTATCTATACAATGCAAGGTGTCATGAAAAACTGATTGTGGCTGAGATTTTTGGTCATGCAAGTCAAATAATTAGGTCACCAACTAAATTTGTTGGCAATTTTACAAGTTAACTAATTAAAGAATATAAAAAGGGAATTTTGGTCATTTGGATTTTATATTTAATGGCATTCTTATCAATTAGCCAAACCCTTAAGGTTTAGGGTTTAAGGTTTGGACCATTTTAGGGTTCAGGGTTTGAAACCTTTAGGGTTTAGCAATTTGATTTTCTAAAATTTCTAATTTAGGTTTTGAAAATAGAAAATTAATATTTCTAAATTATAATTAGAATTTTCTAATTATATTAAAATTTCTTACTCATAAATTAAATCTTGCTAATTAGGATTAGCATTTCCTAATTAAAATCGCTAATTTAGCAATTAGGGTCGTAATTGGTGATTAGGGTTTATAAACCACTAATTAGGGTTTCTAATAAAAATAATAATTTTCTAATTTTAGAAATTAGATTTCGTAATTAGATTAGGATTTTCTAATTACTATAACTTGAAAATTAGGATTAATGTTTCCTAATTAACATTAAAATTATTAAATTAACAATTAGGTTTTCCCTGTTTATAAATTAGGGTTCCTAATCCAGAAATTAGAGTTTCAATTTTGAAATTAGGGTTTTCTAACCAATTTGTTTAGATTAACCCTAATTAATCTTATAATTATTTACACTTACGCCATTAGGTTCCCAATTTAGGGTTTCATGCACCGAATTAGGGTTTTGGATTCCCAAAACTAAAATTAGGGTTTCCAGAATCGGTTTTAGGGTTTCTTGTTAATCGCTAGTGTTTTCTAACCGAACGTTGACATTCTTAATATATAATTAGGGTTTGTTACAGATATCGTTTATCTGGTCAACCCTTGACCGGCCCTTAACAACATACTGAACACATATAATAACATTTACACAGAACATATTCACATACACATAATCCTGAATAATTCACCTAAATCCTTCACAAAATTTTGAAATTAATCCTCAAAATTTTATCTTAAAAATATCAAACGTATACACTTATTTTCTGTCTAGGTTCTAATATTGAACCTTAATTCAATTAATAAATTTTTTAAAAATATTCTAAATTCTCGGGTTGTCACATTCACCCCTTCTTCTAAAAGTTTCATCCCCAAAATTTACCTTACACCATACACCATACACCATACACCATACACCATACACCATACATACACAGCATCACATGCTACCCAATACACCACTCACAAGAGTAAAAATTTTCAAATTTTCTTTGAGGAGTCATATAGACTATTAAATGCATCATTTTCGCAAAGGTTTTATGGAAATTCATCCGCAAACCATCATAACTTACAGACACAAAGGGTGATTAGCCCGATATGTCCTGTACTGGCCATGTACTGATTTTATCTGTTTCTATTCACTGCCATAGGCACAAAATTCTACCTCAGTCTTACTGGATTCCGCACCAAAACAATTTGGTTCGGGAAATTTCTTTCAATGAACACTTAGAGTTTTCATAAACTTTAGTCTAGTTGAATCGAATAGCATAAACTCATATCAATAATTCAATTCAATCGAATTATTTAAGTGTAGCCAAACCCCGTTGGCAAATTAAATTTTTTTATTTTTTTTGAAAATATTTTTGAGAATGACGCCATGATGTCGTACTGTATTAACAGTCCGTTTGAGGATGTCGTCATTGTATGACTTTGTCATAACACATCATACAATAGTGGAACAGCGACTTTAGATCAAATTCACACTAAGTATTCTTGTATTTACAACTCCATCAACTTTTTATCTTCTCTGCACCAGGTTACATGGTACATGAGTGATAAATAAAAGATATTTTGATATTTCAAATCATTTGCGTCTAGCTAAAATAAGTAGCATAGACTATACTTTAAACCATTTCAAAAATAATTACGAGTCTACATTTTTTTTTTCAAAAGCACATAGTGCGTATTTAGCTTGATGTCAACATTTCGAAGTCTAGCATAGCTAGGAGTTTCGAAAAACTTATGTCTCCACTACTAATCATTTGCTTAACAATCTATCTGTTCCTATAGTCTTTAATACTCCATTTACACACAACTATACCAAATTCGTCAAACCACACTTATGAGTCCATAAATTGCCACAATCATATGAGTTTAAGAACTTATCCTAGTCTGACCTTTGGCGTCCGTTCGCTGAGGGGTTCATAAATATTTCATATAACTATGAGTCAAGAATGTCACATAAGTATGAGTTTTAAGAACTCGTACTTAACCTTATATCCTCTACCTATGACCTATCTATCTGTTATACACATGAGAAAGGAATCACCCTCTTAACATGCATATATCAAATAGCGCAACACAAATATTTCATAATCCCCACTTAATCTTAATTCCCTTCTCAATACGAATTTCATTCAACTCGTATTCATAATCCTTTCATGAATCTGTACCAATTCACTCAGCAACCCTGCTGTAAAATTTTCAATCATCAGATTGATTCTCATCCCATACTATAACCATATCAAATCACGGAGTGATCTCATCGTATATGTTACGATCCATTTCTATATCTTGATCATTTTATTTTACGATCTTCTATCACTGCACTTTTAGACTTTTAGACTCTATCTATTCAACACTACTGTTCAACTTTATTATCAAAGTTAGGGAACTCTATATCTTATAACGCGCCGAGATTCGTCTTTGAATCTTACCGACCAACTAACTTTATGTGAGTTAGTACTTATCCTAATCACTGCGGTTATTGGTCTCAGGTATTCCTACCTAAGCTTCATAACCAACAACTTTGATACCAACTGTGAGGGCCCCGAATCCGAGGTCCTGAATCACCGCGGATCCGGTTCGATCATTCTATCACTATTACTATTATTTGCGGAAGATATAACATAAATTGTTTATACATTAACTTTACACACTATTCCCCAAGGTCGAGTAACCTTAACTTAATACACATTTCATAACTTACTTGACTTACAATAACATTATATACATTACTATTACAATTCTAACTACAAAACTTAAACTAAAAGTTTGGGCTCGTCTTTAACCTTTCCTTGTATCCGACGCGTTCGTCTTAATCTGCAATGTTTATCATGATATAGCAAGGGTGAGCATGAAAGTTGCCCAGCAAGTTTAAGTTCAATAATATAAAGATATGTCATGATTGAAAGAGTCTGAACAATAAGCTGGCTATAATTCAACAATATAATTGTGAACTAGCAGGAACAAATTTATAACTGAATAAGTAATATACATGAACAAATATATCTGAACCAACTGGTAATGAAGGTGATAAGCCTTTCATACCTGACTTATACATGCAATATGTACATATTACAATTCATGGCAACCAACAATGATTAACCATAAGCTTATCCGAATAAAATAACTCTTAGTAGAGTTAAGTAAAAACAAACTTGCCTGAACCGTTGATTACCGCTACGCAATTTATATCGCCTTATCCGAAGACCTAATATTAGTAATATAGATCTCCAATATTAGAATAATATAATCTCAATATAATACTATTATATATATACATAGAATAACCTAAACACGTAGCACATAACCCTATCAGTCTATTCAGCACATAAAACATAACATCATGTCGGACTATTTAAGTCCGAGTTGAAACCGACATAATTCTATCATTCTGACGGTCTTGTCGGACTATTATCGAGTCTAAGTTCAATTAAACTCTGACTTAATAGTTAACAATTATCTTAGATAATTTTATTATCAGTCAAATTATTTTTTGTAAGTTCGTAATAATTTTTAAATAATTATTACTATTTGTCGTAAATTTTCAATCATTAAACACGTATTTAAATGAATTAAATACCACATAATTCCTTTATCATTAATATTTATTTATTATTCAAATATTAATGAAATATATCATAATAATATAATATATTTATAATATCATAAAGTAGTTTTAATACTTTAAAATCATAATTATATGATTTTTAAACCATTAAATTCATTATCCAAGTAATTACTATTAATATTAAAATATTAATATTTTCATGACAAAATATCAAAAGTAATATTTTATAACTTAAAATATTTTTCTAATACTTAAATCATTTTTATATGATTTATAAAACATTAATTCAATTTTTCCATAATTTATTTAATATAGTTATTAAATAAACTAATTACCATTAATATTGATTAATTAATGAAATTCATCTTAAAATATTAAAAGTCACTTTGAAAATATCTTTAAATATTTTCTTATACCATAATATTATTTTTCATGATTTTTCATGTATTAAAATAATTTTAAATTATTTATTTAATATTATAATTAAATAAATTAAATACCATTTATATTCCAAAAATATTAAATATTTATGAAATATACTCAAAATAATTAAAAACTAATTTTTCAGACTTTAAAATAATTTTTCGGAATTTATTATCTATTTTTAATAATTAAAAACCATTTTTATCTATTTTTAAATAATTTCCAAAAAAACAGAAAATAAGAAATATTAAAACCGTCGCTAAAGGGCCCTATAGAGAAAGAACCGTCGCTATAGGTGTTCTTCAGCTGTTCTTGAGTCTGCCCAGAAACTCAAAGTCAGTTACAAGGGTCTTGGTTTGACCATCATTTAAGCAGTGTTATTGCTGATTTATGGGTCGCTTATGGTGTTAGGATAGTAGTACTGATGTAAGACTACAACCTACAACTAATTTCATGGTCATTACACAACATCACAGCAAGATCTAAGCTAGCAAAAGGTCTGACAACGTTGTTCCTCTTTTTCTGGAATTTCCTGAATTGAAGGTACCTACTTTGGATAATTATAATTTGCGTTCTGTGTTTGATTTAGGCGATCTAGTGGTTTAATCGTATAGTGGAGATGTCAGGCTTCATAACTATAACAACATAGCATCATAATAACAACAGAACTAAGAGATTAAGGTCGGTCAACTACTGTCAGAAACATTGCTTCTACCATTTCAGGGTTTTCCAGAAACGACCATCGTGATCGACAAGCCAAGTTTGACCGTCCACTATGTTAGGTCAGGTTCTTGTTTAAAGGATATAAAGGCATGGATCGAGAGTACATATAACATACCAAAAGATAGTTACAACAACAGCAACAGAAAGCATAACACCTGACATATATATAGCTTAGAAAATCTTGTCAGACCCTAGAAACTGTTTTCTAGGTTACCCAGATTTCACCCAGTGAACGTCAGTCAATGGGTTTTGACCTTTAATAACTCACGATCTAGACATTCAATGACTATGATTTCACTTTCAGAACAAAGATCTCATACCAGACTACCGATTCAAAACATAAAACAAGAAAAATCAAAAATCGAAAGAGATCTACGGCCACTGACATTAGCTTGTCAGGCGACATTTTATGTTCTTGGACAGTTTTTGTAAAACTCCTTTTTAAAGCATTTTGATGCTATGGATCCATGATGGATCATCATAGATCAACTTAAAATACCTTCTAGCATGAATCTAAACACATAAACATAAACTTTACCTTAGCATACAAGATCAAAAGTGATTTTAGGGTTTATACCTTTCTTGTCCAATCTTTGATCTTAGCTTTCCTTAACTGATCTTGGTGATTTAGAGGCTCAACTAGGGACTGATTTACTTAGTAAATTCGGAAGTTGGGAGAGAGAGAGAGAGTTGTTGAGAGTTAGAGTGCAAAATGAGCAAATTTTTGTGTATTTCTCTCTCTTTATCTCTTATAATTTGATACAATGTATCTATACAATGCAAGGTGTCATGCAAAACTGATTGTGGCTGAGTTTTTTGGTCATGCAAGTCAAATAATTAGGTCACCAACTAAAGTTGTTGGCAATTTTACAAGTTAACTAATTAAAGAATATAAAAAGGGTATTTTGGTCATTTGGATTTTATATTTAATGGCATTCTTATCAATTAGCCAAACCCTTAGGGTTTAGGGTTTAGGGTTTGGACCATTTTAGGGTTTAGGGTTTGAAACCTTTAGGGTTTAGCAATTTGATTTTCTAAAATTTCTGATTTAGGTTTTAAAAATAGAAAATTAATATTTCTAAATTATAATTAGAATTTTCTAATTATATTAAAATTTCTTAATCATAAATTAAATCTTGCTAATTAGGATTAGCATTTCCTAATTAAAATTGCTAATTTAGCAATTAGGGTCGTAATTGGTCATTAGGGTTTATAAACCACTAATTAGGTTTCTAATAAAAAAAATAATTTTCTAATTTTAGAAATAAGATTTCGTAATTAGATTAGGGTTTTCTAATTACTATAACTTGAAAATTAGGATTAATGTTTCCTAATTAACATTAAAATTATTAAATTAACAATTAGGTTTTCCCTATTTATAAATTAGGGTTCCTAATCTTGAAATTAGGGTTTCAAATTTGAAATTATGGTTTTCTAACCAATTTGTTAAGATTAACCCTAATTAATCTTATAATTATTTACACTTACGTCATTAGGTTCCCAATTAAGGGTTTCATGCACCGAATTAGGGTTTCGGATTCCCGGAACTAAAATTAGGGTTTCCAAAACCGATTTTAGAGATTCTTGTTAATAGCTAGGGTTTTCTAACCGAACGTTGACGTTCTTAATATATAATTAGGGTTTGTTACAGATATCATTTATATGGTCAACCCTTGACCCTTAACTACATACTGAACACATATAATAACATTTACACAGAACATATTCACATACACTTAATCCTGAATAATTCACCTAAGTCCTTCACAGAATTTTGAAATCCTCAAAATTCTATCTTAAAAATATCAAACGCATACACTTATTTTCTTGTCTAGGTTCTAATATTGAACCTTAATTCAATTAATAAAAATTTTAAAAATATCCTAAATTCTCGGGTTGTCACATTGACCTTGGATGCAATTTCAGTTGTTTTGAGAGCAACACCATTATCCTTCTTTCTTCCTTCTGACAGGGTTTCATCTCGTTGAGTCAGCTCCAGTTCGTATGTTAGAAGATTGCCATATAGCTATTGAACTGTCATCTTAGGAAGATTCTTTGACTCTCTAATAGCGGTGGTTTTGGCATCCCACCTGCTTAGAAGGGCTCTCATGAACTTTATGATTAGATCTTTGTTTGGATAAGTCTTCCCATAGGCTCGTAGAGAGTTGAGCAGAACGTTGAATCTCTCGTAGGTGGCAGTTACGTTTTCTCCTTGAACATGAGCAAACATTTCATACTGCTGTGTCAGGAGTGATTATTTATTTTCTCTTACTCCTTTCGTTCCTTCGTGCATGATGAGTAGTTCTTCCCAAACCTCCTTTTTGTTTTGCTGTTGAAAAGATTTTCGAACAGATCATCTTCTAAGGATTGAAACAAAATGTTCTTGGCCTTCTTGTCGAGTTGGACAGCTCTCTTCTCGTTGTCAGTCCATTCTTCTTTGACTTTGATTTGTATTCTATTTGGATCATCTGTAGTTGGTGCAAGCTTTGTTGGAATATAGGGCTCATTTTGAACGTTCTCAAATAGATCTTCATCTATTGAGTCCATGTATGCTTGCATCCGAACTTTCCAATTAGCAAATTTATCCTTGTTGCACATTGGTGGCTTGCTGCCTCCTCCAGTCCTTGATTCACTTGGTTAGTGTGCCTTAGGATCTACTTAAGCTTTATAGGCTGTATAATAGAACCTGCTTTGATACCAATTATTAGTTCTTAGAAAAGGCTGATAATTATCTAGAAGGGGGGTTGAATAGACATTTCAAAATCTTTTTGTTTTAGCTTGTTAATTGATAATGATTAAAACTTAGTGGAATTAATATTTATTTTAATCTCCCTTAAGATAGTAACTTTACGAGAGTGAGGCAATTATAGCAGTTATGACAGTTATATCAAGAATGTAATAGACACAGTCGTTTTAAGTGGTTCAGAGCACTTAAAGCTCCTAGTCCATTCTTCTACTCCTCGAGTAGAAAATCCACTAAGGATATCTTTTACACTTTTCTGAATCACTCAGATTCCTTCTAGACCAGCAGTCTAGGAACTTCTTAGTTCACTCTTGAACTCTTAAAGTCCAGCAAACTTGGCTCTTCACAGTTCACTTAGAACTCTTCAAGTCCTTCAGACTTGGAAATTTTACTTCAGTTGATTGGTAGTTGTTGAGTTCTTGATGGTTGCTACTCAGTTGCTGTTAAGCAATTGTTCGAAAGAACTTAGTAGCAGAGCAAGTTTTCCTTTCTCAGATCGTAGAGTTGAGCGTTGAGAGTTCTTGTACGTTTTTGTTCAATGCTTGATTAGTTCTCTCATCTGTTTGATTTGCATATATGTGATCTTGAAAACTATCTGTTGGATCCATCCGTTGAAGCATTAAATGCGTTTGACATTTCTGTTCTTAGATGGAGACTTTTCTGCACATCTTCTGAATTGCATTCTGGCCCACTGACGCAACAGACTGCTTTCTCACCTAACACCTGAAAAGGTGTTTTTCTCTTTACCAATGGTATTTTCCTTAGCTTCTTCAATACACTTCTTTGTTGCATACTAAGGATATCTCGTATGCCTTTGGTACTGGTGAGTACTACAACATTTAGAATCCATTCCACATTTGTTGGAGTTTGTCTCCACACAAAGCGTGAGGCTTGATCCTTCTGACACAAGGCAGCTGATACTCTACGATTCAGATCGTGGTGACTTGTCGCCTTGGTGCTTGGTCTGATGCTATCAGCAGAGAGCACTATGATTTCTCTTAAATACTTGCACACTACGATATTCACTTGCTTGAGTTGTAAACTCTACATTTCCGAGAGCACACTACGATCTCTGAGTTGGCTCGGCAAACGTTGGGACCACTCTATGATCCTTGAAGCTCTACGTTCTGCCTTGACTTCTGCAATATTGATCAGATTGATACACTACAAATTCTTCGAAGCCTATCTATTACATCTCAAGATCAACCTAACAGCTTTGATCTCTCTATCTATACATTCATTTACAGAATGATACACATTAAGAGCTTCGATCAACCTAACAAATTTGATCTATCACTAAGTCCTTGTACATATATTCCTTGAAGGACTTTACAAATAATCATGAACATTTACATTTAAACATCAAATCAAAATATGCACTCTCCCAACAAACCCAATTCTGTATAAACTGATAAAAGCATAAGGTTCACACTTACCCCCAAATCACACAAGCACTTGTTGAATGACATGTTCCTAATCGTGCATGGAATGGTGAAACTCCTCGGATCTTTCAACTTTGGTGGTAACTTTCGCTGTAATACCGCAATACACTCCTATGTTAATGCCACTGTCTCGAAATCTTCCAATTTCTTTTTCCTAGACAAGATCCCTTTCATAAATTTCGCATAACTTGGCATCTGCTCTAGGGCTTCTGCGAACGGGATATTAATATGAAGTTTCTTAAAAACTTCCAAAAATTTCGCGAACTGCTTATCTAATTTTTGTTTTTGGATTCTTTGCTGAAACGGCGGTGGAGGATACACAACTGGCTTGTCATCTAACTTTGTTTTTTCAATTTTCTTATCCTCACCCTGTTTTTCTTCAACCACTTTGTTGTCATCAACTTTTGTCATCCGATATAGCTGAATTTTCTGCACCTCTCCTATCTAAATGTTTTCCACTTCTCAAGGTGATTGCCTGACACTGTTCATGATTTCCCTTCGTATTTCTTTCAGTGTCACTTGGTAGAGTCCCATGTGGTCTATTGGTCAATGCTAATGCATTTTTGTCTCATCTGTTTCTCTAAATTCTTGATGGCAATCTCTTGTGATTTCATTGCCATTGCTTGATTTTTCATGGCTACCTCGTTGCTCGTTATATACTTTGATAGCAACTCCTCTAAATCTAATTTCCTCTCATGATGTTGAACTGGTTGTTGTTGATTCTGAAATCCTGGGGGATACGATGGTCGTGCAGCTTGCTGATTCTGATTATTATTCCACGACAAATTCGGATGATTCCTATTCCCTTGATTATATGCATTTTGGTATGTATTCTGTGGAATTCTGTTGTAGCTACCAATAATTGTATTGACTCTGGGTTGATTGCACATTGATCCGTCGAATGTTAACCCGCACGCAATTCACAATTAACTACAACTTGTTGTGTCTATCCTCCTGACCAAATGCCAAACTTCTTGGAGAGTGTTGAAATTTGTCCTGTTATTGCCATCACTCCATCTACCTCTAACACTCCAACGACTGTAGGTTGTGTCATTCTTGCTATGGGCCACTGATAGTTGTTAGCAACCAATGTCTCTATTAACAGATATACCTCCTCATAATTCTTTTCCATAAAAGCTCCCCCCGACGCTGCGTCAATACTTGTCCTGAGATTCCCTTGTAGTCCGTTGTAAAATGTATTCATCTGCAACCACTTAGGAAATCCATGATGTGGGCATTTTCTGAGCAATTCTTTGTATCTCTCCTATACCTTGTACAATGACTCTCCATGTTGCCGATCAAACATAGTAATCTTGTTCCTTATCTTTGCAGTCTTCGATGGTGGGAAAAATTTAGCTAGAAATTTCTGAGCCAGGTCATCCCATGTCGTTATCGAACTCGCTGGTAGAGAGTGTAACCAACTCTTCGCCTTGTCCCGCAGAGTGAATGGGAACAAGCGAAGTCTAACTACTTCATCTGACACCCCATTGTACTTAAAAGTGTCAAATATTTCTAGAAAACTAATCAAATGCTTGTTAGGATCATCATTTGCAAGTCTCCCAAACTGAACCGAGTTTTGAATCATCTGAATAGTCCCACGCTTAATCTCGAATGTATTCGCAGCTATTACAGGCCTGGTAATTATCGACTGCAGCTCAGTCACCTTGGGTGTAGCAAAGTCCCTCAACGCTTTCTGGTCTTCGGCAGCCATTGCTTCTTCTTTGTCAGAATTTTTGAAGTCGTCCCTTGTTTCCTTGATCCACTTACTTAACCTCTGAAACCTTCTCTCAATATCGTCCTCAAAAGGAAGCAAGTCTGGATTTTTCGACCGAGTTTGCATAAACCAACTTCAAAAACCAGAAATACGACGAACAAAACAAAAATAAAATAGTTTAACTAAAACTGGACTAATTAAACTGATATTGCAAAATAATAAAATCTATACTAAAGTCCCCGGCAACGGCGCCAAAGACTTGTTGAGTAAAATCTAGTTACGCACAACACGCAAGTATACGTGGTCAACAAGTAATATAATAGTAAGTAAAGTATCGTTCCCTCAGAGACTATAATAAGAATTTAAACCTCACAATTACCAATTTTCTATTAATCCTAATTTTATTAAACTAATCAATTTCCGGTTTATAACTAAAAATATTAAAAATATTAAAATCACCAAACAATCAATAAATGCTAAAAACTGAATTTTAAAACAAATAATGGAGAATTAGGCTTTCTACTTCACTCTAAGCATCACTCAGATTATTACACCTTTATTCCAGTTAACTCACTTTCCCAGTTTATTAATCAAGAACACGTATGTAGCACTAGCCACCTCTCAATGCACTAATACCGTAGTAACCCAAATCTACAATTAAGATAGAATTAAGTTAAACACCTTAATCAACTAACTCACTATATCTCTATGTGAATTACAATTAAAGAAGGTTTAAGTTCAAGCTCTTTATCTAATTACATGCAATGTCAAGCATATCTCTACCCAAACATTCATCAAGATTCTATTCATTCACATAAATCAAGAACACATGCTATATTAACCAAGTCTAGACCCGTATTTCATCTCTCGAGTTCATACAAGCCCACAAAGAATCATTGATCAGGCAATTCATAAATTCAAGCTCAAATTAATATAGATAAACCGGATAATAGCTTATTAAACTGAAATCAAAGATTACATTATCATCGTTCCACCTAAAGATCCGTCTTAAGCCTAAAAAGTATTTAGTTCATCATAAATGAAATAATAACTGAATAAATTAAAGATATCATCTTCTCAATAACAAATATAAAACTAAAGTAGAAGAATAACGCAGAACACCCTTCACTTTAGCCTTAATCCGTAACCGATATAAACTTCTTCAAAATCTTAACTCTGATGCCCGCTATCCAATTCTATCCTTAATCTTTGTTAATTGTTTTTCATGATGTCTCTCATCTTATGTTTGTGTTGTAGTTATATGTTTTTCAACCACCATCTCAGCTCAGTTCCACGCCAACTAGAGTCCTACTACTATGCAAGTACCAAAATCCAAGTTCTAGCAGTGTTTGAACCAAGATAGGAGAGCCCAGACTCAGCACCCCCCACCCCGGCTGGCTTAGCCCTTGTCCCGCAGAGCTGAAGACCCCCCGCCCCGGCGGGGGTGTAAGGCTTAATAAGGCCTGCCCCGACGGGGGTAGGGCATCTTAGCTGATTTTTGATTTCTTCTTTCTAGCTCTCTTCTTGCTACTTGGTTGCCACAAAATGTACTCCTTTCATGCTCTAATGCTAGACCACCACACCTACACATTAAATAACAATAAACAAGTAAAATAGAACATAAACATAAGAAATTAGCATCGATTAAGCTTGGATTGAAAACCGGTTCTTGGATATAAAATCCACTTAACAGCTATCAGCAGCGTGCCTCACTTCTGCCGCTACTAAGTTTTTTCCTCTCACGCTTTCTCATTCTTTGCTTGCTCTTTTCCTCCTCCCCTTTGCTTCGTCTTGTCCCTTTTCTCGTGCGGCGTTTGCACCTTGACCAAGCCTCAGGTCTCACCTCGGCTCTCCGGCCTCAACTCGGCTCTTACTCTTTGCTCTTTCTTTCTCTCTCTCTCTCTCTCTCTCTCTCTCTCTCTCGTCCCTCTCTGCTCCTCCTTCTCTCTCAATTTAAGGTTAGTTTTATCAATTAATTTTAAATTTAGATTCCTAAATTTTCAGATATGTATATGGTTATGCATAAATTTTGGTATAAGTACTTAGAACCCTAAATTTTATGTTTAAATGTTGTTAAAAGTGTTGAAATATTTTTGAGAGTGTAGGGTTTCGATACAGAAATGTACAGCGAAAATTAAAATTTTAAAGCAATTTTGAAACCCTAAACAGGATCCATGCGAAAATCAATTAACTCAGTGTAAAGAGATTATACTGAATATGAAAATGCTTCTGAAATGCTTCGAATCTCCAACGCAATTCCTCACGAAACTACGTCTCTATGGTATCCACACGAACGTCGCATGAACCGTCGCACGATTCTGCAATAAAGGGACTTGCGGTACTAGCCACCTAAGGAACATGATTTTTCGAAAGAGATTCTCTCTAGTCTCTCTCTTAGAGCGGCTAGGGTTTTGAAGTTTTTATGATCACCTAAGTGGCTGCTATATATCATATATATAGTAGTTAAAAGGTATTAATCAAAACCTAATTTCATAAATTCTAAATTTTTATATATATCTTAATTAAGTCTTACTTAATTAATATACATATATACAAATTATCCTTTTAATTTAAATTCGTGATTTAAATACTATTAATCATATTAATATATTTAAATCCTTTAAATTTAAATTAATTCCCTTTTAAATTGCGTTTATGTGTGTGTGACCCTATAGGTTATTATTACGTTGTCAATAATTTTAAAATCATATTATAAAATTATAAGCGTTGAGCGCTGCATCTAGTAATGCATCTTTGCTACCCAAGTAATAATAAGATCGATGATTCGATGCAACCTTTTCGTGACCAATGTTTCAATATAATTTAATCCTTTTAACCTTAATACCCTAGATTAAACTCGAGTCATGGGATGTGTCGTACTCTTCATAATTTAATCTGAGTTTTTCTTGATCAATGAGTAGACTATATAAAACAAATCATTATTTGAGCATGGCCATGCATTTCATAGTCTCACTCAATCAAGAGGCATATGGATATCACCCCTAATATATAGGATGGTTAAATTCCATCTAGATCACTAATATTTCTCACACGATTCATGATGTACCCAATAATCACCTTTATAGTCCACCCTATTAAAGGTGGCATTTGATGATATCAAAGTACATAAATTCCCGTGTAGAAATATAGTAATTTCAGGTCGGAGGACCATTACATCATTGTCACTATGAGAATTGCTAATGACACTTCGCATAATGCTCCACATAGAATTCTCATTGTGGGTCTGTCCAGTACATCATTCTCTAACATGTACCTATGCATTGACTTAATATCTCATATATTTATGACCAATGAGATTTGGTCATCAGTCAATCCACATACCAGTCTTAATGCATCATTGTTGTCCCATCAACACTGATACTCGACTAGGGACATTTAAGAACAATGATACTAATTGTAATTATATAATCTCATGTTCAAGTCACATACTTGAAACTATATAATTTGTATCACTATTCTAAGGATTTTTTATTATGTTAACATTTATATAACGCAATAAATAAAACCATAATAAAATTATTCATTTATTCAATCAAATATAATATCAAAACATTAAGCAATTATATCAAATAATTGGTCTCTAGGGCATAAAATCTAACAGAAAGTGTTGAAATATTCTGCTGAAATGTTGTTGAACCCTAAATTTCCTTTGTAGTGTTGTTTAAATTGGGATTTTCTGTTATAGTTTTCTAAATTTGGAGCTTTATTATTTTAATTGTTTGTCCGTTAATGTTAATTACTGCCTATTCAAATTTGAGTATATACGATTGTTTAATTGTATGGTAAACTTGTTGGTTGTTCATCTCATTATAGTTGATTAATTGATTGGGGTTGAATGTGTTGGTATTGGTATTGATTCTTGATGTGATATATGTGGATTAATTTCCTTATTTCTTAATATTGTCATATTTGTTATATCTGACGGAATTCTGTCAGAATTCAGCAATTGCAACACCTTCTTTATTATATTAATGTATAGTTATTAGTTTCTCAATACTAAAATACAATATAAATAAAATGAATTATATAATATAATACAAATTAAATTAAATAAAAATTTTTTGACTTAATTTAAGATAATAAAATCTAAATAAATTAATTAATATTAAATTATATAATATAATATAATATAATCAAAATTTAAATTAAATTTAAAATAAAGTAAAATAAAATAAAAATTTGATTTGATTTAATATAATTAAATTGAACTTAATTAAATTTAATTAATTTAACATAATACAATTTAAATAATTTAAATTATATAATATAATCTAATATAATACAAATTAAATTAAATTAAAATTAATTTAAAATAAATTAAATTAAAATAGAATAAAATAAAAATATGATTTAATTTATTTTAAGATAATATAATTAAAATTAATTTAATTTAATTTAAATAAAATAAATAATTGGCTTAATTTAATTTAAGATAATATAATACAAAATAAATATAATTAAACTCAGAGTAGCACTTACTTAGTTAAATAAAATTAAAATAAATAAATAAACAAACTAATTAAACTGAGTAGCACTTACTTAGTTAATTTTTATCATTGCAAAAATAAATTAAGTAGCATAAACTGAGTAGCACGCACTTAGTTTATATCATTGGAAAAATAAAGTTACCAACATAAACTGAGTAGCACTTACTTAGTTTATATCATTGGAAAAATAAACTAAGTAGCATTTGCTTAGTTTTCCACAATTACAATAAACTGCATATATATATATATGCTTCACGTGCATGTAGTATTAATAGGAGCTTAGAAACCCGTTTGACATTCACTCATTAGGAGTGAATGTCGAATAGTCCCTAGTTTGGGACTGTTACTGGATGTTATGTCTCTCACTTAGGTTGGTGCCAATTCATAATGTGCGTTTTTATAAACTTTTGAGGATTTTTCAGCTAGTGTCTCTACATGTTCTCTGAGTGCATACTTGGACTAAGTTGTCTTGGTCTATTTCGTGTACTTGGAGACCATGGGGAGGTGCTGCTGAAATTTTCTTAAAATAGAAGAAACGTGCTCAAGATTAAGACTAGTGAGGAGACGTATCTAGGAACATGATAGAAGCCTAACCCTTGTAGAGTGGAGATATTTATTAGGTACACTAAATTCATGATTATTCTTCATTTAAATGGGTATTTTCTTCAATTAAAGATGTTAGCCGACCGGAGTTGGATGTACCGTAGGATTAAGATTGCTGGGAGGGGATTAGTTGATGCGTACCATGAAGGGGTGTCCATTTTTATGAACAAAGCAATAGAACATGTTGATGATCCAAACTAAAATATGAGATGCCCGTGTTTCAAGTGTAAGAACATGATATGGAAGACTGCCGATGAAGTTAAATTTGACTTATATTCACGTGGGTTTGTGGATGGGTATTCGGTAGGGATTCGTCACGGGGAATCAGCTGAGTTTAGAGAACGGACAGATAGTACTGTAGACCAATCGATTCACGGGGATTCACAATCAGATAACTATGATGTCGTGCATATGTTAGTTGTTGCGTATGGACCTACCATTACTGATTGGGCTAAAAATGAGCATGCGTCAAGCAGTGCTCAGCAAAAGCCAAATGATTCAGCAGCTGCTTTCTACAAGTCGCTATTTGAATCGGGCGTTCCATTGTATCTTGGAAATGACAAGCAAACCAGGATTTATGTAGTTACGAAGCTTTTTACATTTCAAGAATGAGCATGACTGCAGTGAGAGAGGATTCAATGATTTTCTTGATATTCTCAGCGTGTTCTTACCTAGGAATAATACTCTTCTCGCGAATTACTATGAAGTGAAGAAGATTGTTAAGGGGTTGAATCTTAGGTATGGGAAGATCGATGCTTGTGAGCAGGATTACATGTTATACTATAGGGAGGACAAAGATAAGGTGCAGAGTGATATCTCCAACTCGCCAAGGTATAAGATCACAAAACGTGGGGGGAAGGACAAACATGTTCCGAAGAAGATTTTACGATACTTTCCTCTTGCGCCGAGGTTGCATAGGCTATTTATGTCTGTGCACACTGCTCAGCATATGAGTTGGCATAAAACAAGGGATGTCATGCCTGGTCAACTGACTCACCCAGCAGATGGAGATGAATAGAAAAATTTTGATGCCAATTTTCCACAATTTGCTGACGAAGTTAGGAATGTCAGGCTTTGCATGGTTATATATAGCTTCTGTCCATTTAATAATTTTAGTCAGCCTTACTCTATTTGGCCAGTGAATATGGTAGCTTACAATCTTCCACCATCAATGTACATGAGGGATCCGTATCTTTTCTTGACCTTACTTATACCAGGGGATAAGAGTCCTACAAAAGACATTAACGTGTACCTTAGGCCGTTAGTCGATGAACTTAAGATGTTGTGGGAAACATGTGTTCAGACTTTTGATAAATCTGTCAGGAAGAATTTTGTGATGAAGGCAGCCTTGTTATGGACTATTACTATCTTTTTGGCACTAGGGATGATTAGTGGTTGGTCGACTCATGGTAAGTTGTCATGTCCAGTCTGTATGGGGGATGTGCAAGGCACTCAACTACGTCATGGTCGGAAAACTAGTTTCTTTGGAACTGCTCGTAGATTCTTGCGTGCTGAGCACAGTTATAGAAAATGTCTACACAGTTCAACAGAAAGACAAAGAAGAAGGGGGTTGTTGGTCGCTTGTCGGGTAGCGACCTATTGGGCTGGCTAAATGATCTAACATTTCCACTGCCTGGGAAGGAGTGCCTCAGGGCTATCGCCGAGTGTTGAAGCTGACTATTGGGAGTGGAAAAGAGAATTTCCAGGGTTATCTCCGGAACTACAACTGCATTCCTCGGGGTTATCTCAGAGGTTGGATTGAGGATCCCGGGGTTGTCTCTGGGATTGGGACTGAATATCTCGAGGTTTGTCTCCGAGATGGAAAATTTCTCCGGTGTTGTCTCTAGAACTGTGACTGCAGTCCTTGGGGTTGTCTCCGAGGTTGAAACTGAAGATCTCGGGGTTATCTCAGGGACTGTGATGGAATATCTCGAAGTTATCTCTGAGATGGCAAAGTATGGGTATCCTGGGGTTGTCTCCGGGACTGAGTTGAGCTGTCCTCCAGGGTTATTTCTGAAAGACGATTCTGCCCTCATGTAATGTTAGTAACAAGAATGCAAAATTTTGAGTGCATGTCTCACATTTCTCCCCATAGAGATAGTGTCTCCATATCTTCAAAGCAAATACCACCATAGCCAACTCCAAATCATGAGTCGGGTATCACTTTTCATAGTCTTTCGGTTGTCTTGAGGCATACACAATGACTTTGTCATTTTACATAAGCACATAACTCAGTCTTTTATGTGATGCATCACTATACACCACAAAGTTTCCTATATTATCTGAAAACGACAACACTGGTGCCATGCTAAGCTTCTTTTTCAAGTCTTGAAAACTCTCTTCTCACTTCTCCGTCCAAATAAATTTTACATCTTTCCTTGTCAAATTTGTCAATGGAGTGGCAATCTTGGAAAAGTCTTGAATAAACCGTCTGTAGTAACCTGTCAATCCCAAGAAACTTCTCACCTCTGATGGAGTCCTTCGTTGTTCCTAATTTATTATAGCTTCCACCTTTGATGGATCCACTAAAATCCCATCTTTGTCAATCACATGCCCAAGAAATTGCACACATTTTTGCCAGAATTCACACTTAAAGAATTTCGCGTATAACTTTTCCCTTCTTAGCGTCTCCAACATCAAACGTAAATGTTCCATGTGTTCCCCTTGAGATTTGGAGTACACCAGGATATCATCAATGAATACCACCAAATCCATGAATGTTTTTAACACCATGTTCATCAAAACCATGAATGCTGCAGGGGCATTGGTCAAACCAAAAGACATTACCAAAAACTCGTAGTGTCCATACCGAGTTCTGAATGCCGTCTTTGGTACATCCTCCTTCCTTACCTCTAGTTGGTGATACCCACTTCTCAAATCTATCTTCGAGAAGTACTTAGATCCTTTCAAATGATCAAACAAGTCATTTATTCCTTGCAACGAATACTTATTCTTAATAGTGATTTTGTTTAACTCTCTATAATCAATTCAAAGGCGCATTGACCCACCCTTCTTCTTCACGAATAACACCGGTGCTCTCCATGGCGACACACTCGGCTGAATATATTTCTTGTCCAATAGCTCTTGTAGTTGTACCATCAATTCCTTCATCTCTACCGGAGCCATCCTGTACGGGGTCTTCGATATCGGAGCAGTCGTGCTAAATCGATAATGAACTCGATCTCTCTATCAGGTGGAAGTCCTAGAAAATCTTTCGAAAATACGTCCACAAAATCCCTAACATCTGGTATCTCTTCCACTTTCACACCCTTCTTCTGATCGACTATGTAAGCTAATATCCTACACAACCTTATCTCAATAACTTCTTGGCTTGCATCATCGTCAGACATCTCGTTTGTCTAGGCAATTTACTACCGTAGAAGACTACCTTTGACGGAGTCATAAGGTTTACACATTTCTTATGGCAATCAATTATCGCTCCATAATTGAATAGCCAATCCATTCCCAATATGACATCAAACTCCCCAAGCTTAATCGAGATTAAATCTACTGTAATAACATTTCCCTTAATATTCACCCTACAGTTCCTATATACGAATCTAACAAGAATTACCTCACTATTCGCAATTCCTATGTTTAAAGGGAAATTCAACTCCTCACTATACAATCCTAAACTCTTAGTAAACTCATCAGATATAAACGAGTAAGTAGCACCCGAATCAAATCATACATATGCATTTATATCATTGATTGGGATAATACCTGACACAACATCTTTTGATTACTTTGCATCTTGCGCATGCGATCGTGGTGAAGGTTCCGGTCAGGTGCGCTTGATGATGGTGGTCCAGCAATAGCCAACATACCTCCACTGCCACCTCTCTTGCTTCCAATTACATCTCCAACTTTCTTCTTAGGGCACTCGCGAGCTAGATGATCCTTTGACCCACATGTGTAACAAGCATTCTTCTTTGGTTGATGGCAATTTGGAGCAATGTGATCCTCCTGGCCATAGTTAAAGCACACTCGCTTACCCCTCAAACACACGCTAATATGATTTATCCCACAGGTAGCACAAGTTTCAAATTTCTTTTTCTGCTGGCTACACTATTGACTTCCAACACCAACACTTATATTCCACTTCCTCTTTGGGTTATTGTTATTCCCACCACTACTACCACCAGTTTTACCTTTATTCTCACTCTTCTTCTTTCTCTGTTCCTGATTATACTTCGTTAAGGCATCACTTCCACCTTCCACGATAATCGCCTTCTCAAGCACTGCTACAAACGTCTTTAGCTGAAAAATAGAAACTCTGTTGTACAACCAGGGTTTCAATCCCTGTTAAAACCTTCTTGCCTTGCGGTCGTCTGTGTTAACTTGATACGGCACAAACCTTGCTAACTCATTAAATTTAACTGCATACTCCGACACCGTCATCACACCCTACTTCAGCTCTAAAAATTGGACATCCATTTGATTCTTTGAGCTCTCTGGAAAATAGGTCTCAAAAAATATTTCTTTGAACCTATCCTAAGTCATCACTCCCTGACCTCCTCGGGTTTTATTTGCTTGCCAGCAGTAACTGGCTTCTACTTTCAACATTAATGTCACAAAAGTAGTCTTCTGATCCTCACCGACTCTAGTAACGTCGAAAACATTTTCTATTTCTGTGGTCTAGGTCTATATCTCAACCGAATTTATGGACCCGCGAAACTCTGGTGGTCCAACTGCCTTGAAATCCTTAAAAGTCGCAGCTTGTTTTGTGGCTGATTCTGTAGTCCTCCCACTAATAATGTCACCAACTGCTGAACTGGGTTAGCCTCAGCGTTGTTGTTGTTGGTAGACCCCTCAGGGGTTCTTTGTCTTGGTTGACATCTTGGAGGCATTTTCTGTTAAAATACAATTATTTGATTATTACTCCATTTCTTAAGTATTTTCTGCTTAACTTGCACATCATAAAAGATCATCACATAACACATAAAGCCTTAAATAAGTATTAACATTTTATTCATTCATAATCTTTTTAAAGACATAGAAACAATAACATCACTGCTATTTACATCACTTTTCCTGAATTAATAAAGTTTCAGGATAACATCATCATATCTCATCAGTCACAGAACACTTGGGATTTACATTTTATTTACTATTTAATTATTCATTCAACAATACACTTTCTATTAAGACCTACTAAGTCGCTGCACAGCCTTACGTCGCTCCTCTTCCATGATACAGAACATCGTTCTACGATCTAACATATACCATGACAATTCTTCGAACTGAATCAGATATTGCATGACTTAGTCTTGAGCTCGGTTGATCGCAATGAGAAAAGCACAGTCCATCTCTTCTATCTTGATCTTTTTTGCGTGTACCTTTCCCTCTGCTACATCTGCACGCTGGGAAGCTTTCTCGTATGCATCTTCAACTCTTGCTCTCTTAGTGGATTCTTCTTTCAAGTTATCCTTCAGTTTCACAACCTCCTTCATCAGCTGCTCATTTTCCCCCTCTGTGTGAACCAACTTCCATTTCACATTGATGAGACGTTCATCAAGATCCCAGATCTCATCGTCCTTCTATGCCATCGAAGTCTGATGTTCAGCTACTAGCTCCTCCAACTCATCGACTCTATCCTGAAGCTCAATGTTACGATCGTATACTTTTTTATACATTTGAACTGCAATAGAGTTTGGTGGAAACTCTTCCTCCTCATCCTCACCCGTCTGTGGTAGCTTATGGGTTTTTCCTCATTCGTCTCTACCTCATCCTCATCATTAGGTATACTCTCCTGCTCCACCTCTGGGGCATAATCCACCATTGTGACCAACAGAGATGACTCCCTTAGCACCAGTTCTTCCCAGACTACCTGAATATCTCGAGGCTCCTCCTCCCTAGCCTGACTAGATTCTCCCACATTAGTCATCTTGACAACAAAAATTTTAAGTTTTTAAATATTAATCATCACTACTCGACACTTACGAGCACATAGGTTACAACCACATAAGCACATAGAATGTTTTATTATTTCTTCCTTAAAACTCAATAAGAGTCTATCACCACTATCTTTTCAATCTCCTATAAGTTTACTTCCTAAGGTTTTTCCCCCACCTAAGTTTCATAACCTAAAGCTTTGATACCAACCCGTGACACCCAAAAATCTGGGTACTTCATTCCCACATAATTTGGTGTTCACTGTACAATCATTCATTTCTAACTACCTAAATATAATAAAATTTAAACAATAAATCCTCCCATTAAGGATTACATAATTAAATCCAATAAAATCCCAGGTTGTCTAACATTAAATCATTCATCAAATTCGGAAAAGTAAATAATTACATAACATAATTAAACCAAATCTGAAAATATAAATGTCAATAGATTTACAAGTCTTCAACACTTGTTCATCTTTCTTTTCCCTTTGCTAATGGTTGGCACATCAACCTTCTCAACTTTAGCTGCAATTGTTATATATATGCAAGAGTGAGTAAAACAAATGCTCACTTGAAAGAATACAATGACTGACAATGAATAAACTCATTTAAATTGAATAATTTATCTTAACATCGATAAACAATAATTGATACTGGAAATTATCTTAGGGTCACAAGACCAAGAACTATTTCCAAGATTATAAGTATTCTTTTAACTTAACCCTAAACAGTCATTAGGCTGTAGGGACTCCTCGTACTTAGGGTGGTCATCTCGTTGTACCATGTATTATGCACAAACATCTAAACGCTTCCGCGTAAATAATCCCCTATAATAGGGTTTGTAACAATCCAGATTTTAATTATAATATTTAAATATTTATTAAAATATATAAATATTTAATGGATTTTTTTTCATTGAATAAATATTTTTTTAATTTGATTTGATTTGATTTGGTTAATTATTTGTTTAATAAGTAATTAATGGGTTAAGGAAATTAATTGTTATGAGATAATATTCTAATTTAATTTAATAATTAAGTTTGAGAGTTTATAATGATTAAATGATTTATTCAATAAATTGTTATTAGAATTAATTAAATTAAGTATGAAAACTTAATTAAATAAAGTGTGATAAATAACTATATTATAAAGGAGTTATTAAAATAAATTAAAGGAGTTTAATTTTGTTTTGCCAAACAAGACTTAAATATATTAAGTCTTTAATTTTTAAAAAGTTTTGACAAACGAAGCCTTATGGCTTTTGGATTTCTTTTGAATTTTGAATTATAATAATATAAATTAAATAAACAAAATATAAATAATATATAATAATATTTGGTAACTGATAAATTGAATAGGGGCAATTAGTAGAGGACGGTTTTAAAACGTTTGAAAAAGACGTGCGTTTGTTTTAATTTACGTATAATGCAATTGGCTTAAGCCTAAGATAGAAAAGATTGTCAGAGGTTTGAGAGAGAGTCTGAGAAAGAAAAGCAAGAGAAAATTCTGAGTTATTCAAGATATTCTCAGTGATTAACAAGGATTGTCTGAGCAAATTAAAGGTATGTTACATAATCATAACATATATGATTTATAGTATAATTCCTTAGTCTCTGTGTTCTTAAGGTTTACTGTGTTTTATAGTATAGTCTCTTTAATTCATATTTTTATAATGGATGATGGAATCATGTGCATATGTTGTTGTAGTAGGACAACTATCATATATAAGTAGTTGTAATGCTAGAAGTTTGTTTTTAGACAAAGAATTGTACGTTAATTTTGTTTAAAAGAAAGGGAAACTGTTTTTCAGTGTATATTCTTATACATGGCTTATGACAGTAATAAATTTGATGGTTAAAGTGTATACGAATTGCAAAAAAAATTGAATTGTGAATTGTTAATTGGGTATGAAATAAAGAGAACTTAATTCAAAGGAATCAAATTGGTGTATCATTATGATTACAGTGTTCACTGTGTTAAGAAATATTAAAAATGGAGTCTTGTTGGTTTAAAAACAGTGATTTCAAGGATTTAAGTTTTCTAAAATTGTTGTTAAGTTGTGCTAAATTGGTATATGTATGATAAGTAATGTTTATGAGTAATCTTTATAAGTTTTAAATCTTAATTTAGATGTTAGTAGTAGTAATTAGTCCAGAATTTAGTTATTATGTTCTTCGTGGTTGGGTTCTGTAAGTTTTGGCGCCCTGCAGCCAAAATCACGCCATATGACGGTGATTTTTCGGCATATAAATACCAAAAAAGCGACCGAACATCGCGCCCATTCTTAGAAATTCGCGCCCCAACGCTAATTTCGCGCCCCAACATCACTTTCAGACTTAGTTTTCGCGCCCCAGCGCTGGAATTGTAGTCTGGGTTGGACAATTTTGACCTCCTGTAGTAAAACGGCCATAACATTTTCATACAAACTCCGATTGAGGGTATTCAAGATGATCCAGAACGAGGACGAATAGACTTACAACTTTTGTGCTTTAAGTTGTTCAATTTGAGGTCCGTAACAGGGGTTAAAATGGTTATTTGTGGGACTGATATGTATTAGGAGGCAATTAGAGGGCGTCGGGAATGCACATATGCAAATGTAGTGCTCTTGACGATAAAAGATGCTTTCCTAAGTTATAAAACATGAATATTAGTAAATATAATGTTGCTTAACATTAATAAATGATGTATTAGATAAGTTGTATAAGTATACTAAGCACACATGATGGAACGAATCGAGCGTATGACGAATGAACGTCGAAACGCCGTGCTAAGTGTTAATGAACTTAAAAAGTGTTTCCATTCAATTGAAATCAATATTATAAGATATGGAATGGACTTAATATAAAACCAATAAGTTGTCCTAGCAAGACTTAAGCACTTGAATGAACTTCGAGTTTGACTAAAAAGAAATATAGTGAATTATAAGTCTAAAGTTAACACAATCAAATTTAATATTGTGTTTTGATTAATAGGAAGAGTTATATGATGTAGATTAAAGTTTACATTATAACTACTATGCGTTGCTATGTGACTAATAGTTGATGTGCATGATTATATAATTGTGTAGGGCACGTGAAGTGCAGATAACTGTAAGCTGTTAAACTTTTATTGGTAAACAACGATCAAGGCAAGTCTTTCAGTTCCTATTTGTTATGCAAAATTGATGAACTATTTTAAATTGCATGATATGTTATATAAGTTGAAATCATGAAATGTTAAGGTCAATTTATGACTGCATTGTTTTGGTTAAATAAGGAGGATTGAGTAAGGACCTCAATCTTTATATTTGCTATGTGAATTAAAAACATGTATGCCATGGTACTTTAATTATTATGATATGTATGTTGAGCATATTATTATGTGTTATGTGATGCATGAAAACTGTTAGATTTTGTTGGGCTGTTGAGCTCACTCTTGCAAATAACCATTTTTGCAGATTAAAGATTTAAGGTAAGGATATGTGCTACTTGTCGACGTCAGGATTTTTAGATGTGATCCCTTTTCGTTACTTGTTCTTTGGTGTTCTCATTTTAGGTGAGATTTGTTTGAAAAAACAAATGAAAAAGGTCCGACATGTATAATGTCAACGAAGGACTGTTAAGAGTCGCCAGTTGGTTTTTAAAATGGTTGTACCAACACAACCGAGAAAAGGTTTACATTGACCCAAATGATGTGACATCATTAAACGAATTCGGTAAAACCGAGATTCATTAGGGTCCGAGGACTTGGTTATGCGGAGGAAGGTGTTAGGCACCCCCGACATCCAGATTACACGGTGACCACCTCTTTTCAAGAAACTATTATCGAATGTGTGTGTGTGTGGGTCGATGTCTTTGTTATTTGGAAGTAAGCGAGGCCTCGTTCGCACCTATATACAGAAGGTTTGAATTTATGTAAAAATTCAATTTTAAGCAAGATATGGTAGTGATGTTTTATAAAAGAGGTTTTTCAAACCCTGTTGCTCAATAGTAATTGAGACCTTTTACACTCCCATTTTATTAAGTGTTCGGCTTGATTGATTTTATTTAGCAGATGCAAGGCATCCGTACGAAAATAATGTACAAAATAATGCAGACTTCCTCGTGGGTATGGAAACCATCTGAGGAAATTCAGACACCACAGAACAATTTACAAGCTGCTTACAGCTGAAAATGTCCATCACAGGAACCGAATCTAGATCTAATAGGTTGAATCTGTGATCACATGATTTCTAGACGCACATGATACCGCAGTTTGTATGAAAGTAGTAAGCAGGTATATATATAAAAGCTGTAAATATATATATATATATATAGACTTGATCACCAACCATGAAGCACCTCCATGGGGGATCAAAAATGTAAATAAAACTGTAAAAGCTATCAACCGCCACGGAGGAAACTCCAAGCGGAACAAAACGTAAATAAAGTCAGAAATACGGCCAACCGCCACGAAGGAACTCAAAGGATAAAATGTAAATAAAGTTTATTAAAGCGATCAACCGCCACTTAAGTAAACTCGAGCGGGACCTAAGCGTAAAAGAAAGCTATAAAGCGATCAACCACCATGGAAGTAAACTCTGTGTGTGGGACGATATATATATATATATATATATATATATATATATAAAAGCAATAAATGCACGAGATGTAAAATCCGAGCTCATCAAAGCGAGTTCGACAACAAATATATATATAAGTATATATATATAAAAGTGAATAAACGCATAGGATGTAAAATCCGGGCTCATCGAAAAAAGAGTTCGACCACAGTTCATATATATATATATAAAAGCGAGTAAAGCGCTCGCATCAAGTTCTAGGCTCATCGAACAAGTTTCACACACGCTTATATATATATATATATATATATATATATATATATATATATATATATCTGATGGAATGAAACCACGGATCGAAGTCCGGGCAAAAACAAGCAACACGACTCTCAACGTGAAGAAGGGTGTGTAGAGATGAAGAGAAAGGCTTTAAAGTGTGTGAGAAGGCTTACAGTTGATTGTCAAACAAGACTTATATATCTTTAAAGTGGGTAAACACTGGCTTTTGTAGGTACAAAAGAAGCTATATATGAGCTCACAGGTGTTTAAAATGAGAAAGTACACTGTATGGGGTGAGTGTAGAACAATTTGGGCAGGGCTCCCTCGCTGTTTTCTCTTGCAAAATGGCCAGCCTAAGCCCTCTATTTATAAAGGAGGGAGCCGCAGGTGTACCTATGACTGAGTCGTAGGTGTACCAGAGGCAACCCGGGTGGGCCCGGGTTTCTCAGGTCGGGTCGTCTTGTAGTACGTGCACTTGGGAACTGTAATGTCCACTCGAACATTCTGAAGTGCAATTTGGGCATCCGATTTAGGTATATAGGACCTATTTTGGACCTCCGTTGTCGAGAGTTGTACAATGGCATAGGATTAGAGTTTGTACGAAGTCATTGAAGATGGGACGATGCCCTCCAGTCTTCAAGCTTCAAATTCCATCCGTTACCCCGCACAATATTCACTTGGGATTGGTTTTCCTTGGCTCTTGTGGGACATCGTTGTGTATAGATGTATGTCTGAAGTGTTGAGACGACGTGGCGTGGCATCGTGTTAGCGAGATGACAATTTTTCCTCATTTGGTGTTATCACGGATTACCGATAAAGCATGAGCGTTACTCGAGCTTCATTTGAGATTGATCTTGGATTTGTTGAAGGTTCTCATTGTCATCTTTGAGGTGTGTCATTCCTCCATGTGTTATCGCTGGGTTGGTACAGAGTATCTCGTTGTGAGCGCCGAGATTGAAGCTGGTCGCATTTGAAACAAGCATTTTCGGGGTTATCGCCGAAACTGCATTCCTTAGGGTTATCACCAAGGTGGGTGGTTATTCCCATGGTTGGGACTGATACTGGATACCTCGGGGTTATCTCTGAGATTAATCGGTCTTCTCTGGTGTGTGTTCCGGTATTGGATCTGCACGCCTCGGGGTTATCTCCGAGGTTGGAATTGTTACTCCCAATGTGTGTTCTGGGGTTGATGCTGAACTTCCGGTAGTATCCGATATGGATATGGGTTGTCTTTTAAGGTTCCCTCTTAAAAGACGAATCTGTCCTCCTACAATGTTAGTGACAGTAGTATAGAAAATTTTGAGTGTCTACAGATGCCCCTCTTTATCATACTCATGCATGGCGATGCATGGGTAGGATAAAGAATCCTAGACACTTGAAACGCAACAAGACAAACATGGTACTATATGTAGCAACATGATGCAAATGTATGATGTATGTGTACGGGGTTGTAGCCCAACATGTTGGGGATGATTGCTGGATCCTTGTTGCTTCAACTGGGGATTGGCAATGATGACCAGATTTGATGTGAAATCTGAATCTGTTAGGATGTTGATGTTGGAGTTATCACCAAATTCATGTGTTCTTGGTAACGACTTGATCCTGAAGATGTACCTCTTATGTGTAAGAGATCTATGGGGATAAAACTTGATCTATTTGAGGATGTGTATAACATATTCCATCTTCTATCATCTTTGATAATGTTGACCTTTCCTGGTTGGTATCGCTAGGACATGTCAAGATTCAGTTGGATTTACGGCCAACAACAAATGCTGTCAGGGATGCCTGACCTTCGTTGACGTGTACTTCACCTACAAGTGAATCAACGGCTGAAAAATCCTATGGGATATATTATCAAGGTTACTTGACCTTCGCTGACGTATGAATCAACGGCTGAGACTCTGTGAGTAGATTGTAAAGGTTGCTTGTACTTCGCTGACATGTGAATCAATGGAACACTGCGTTGTGACCCCCACCGAGGATCAGCTGGGGAATATGAGTAATCGAGCATGAAATCCTCGAATAATTAGAGAGCTCTGATAGGTTTAATCGCTATCGGCTGAGATAACGTCAAGGCTGCCTGATCTTCATTGATATGTGTGTCAACGGCTGGAATGTACATTGTAATCCCCTTCCGGGGCTTCACGTTGTAACCCCTGTAGGGGAATCTACGTTGTAACCCCTGTCAGGGAATCTACGTTGTAACCCCCGTCGGGGACTCACGTTGTAACCCCCGTCGGGGACTCACGTTGTAACCCTCATCGGGGACTCACGTTGTAACCCTCGTCGAGGACTAACGTTGTAACCCCCGTCGGGGACTCACGTTGTAACCCCCGTCGGGGACTCACGTTGTAACCCCCGTTGGGGACTCACGTTGTAACCCTCGTCAGGGACTCACGTTGTAACCCATGTCGGGGACTCACGTTGATCTTTAAGAGTAATGACCAGGAGTTGGCGGCATCAGACCTCTACAAGGTATTTCCGGATGTGATTTGTGACAAATGAGACCATTGGCAGGGTATACCTCGTGTTCGGGTGACTACCAATGAGCGATGTACAGACTCAAAGTTTCATATGAGAAGACCAAGATTGTATGTTGTTTTGCTCTATCGCGTGGCATTTTTATTCCCGATTTGACCTTTCTAGTCCACAAGAACTCATTTACAACTTGAACTGGACCAAGCTAGAGGGGTGGGGCCCACATAGGCATGCCAAAGGTACACCTACTGCAGCCGCAGATGAGCCTGCGGCCAACCATGGATGATAAAATTCAGCAGGTTGGTCTCACAAGTCATTTTCAACTTGTCGCGCGAAGAGAAATCAATGAGCAAAAGGACATTCTCAAGTTATTTGACTTTTGAGATAGTCAAATTGGCACCTTTTTCTGCTATTTTTTTATCCTGTTTGAGGTCCAATGAGCAAAAGGTAGAAAGGCAAAGTACTCCTGATATTGAGGTTAACCTTATGCATGTTGATTTTGATTTTTAATGCATATATTATTTATATGACTTTGGGGCAGGTGTGCTACTAAATGGCCACCTAGATATGCCTATGTGCATGTGGATAGTCCTATTTTCAAAGGGGACTATGGCAAAAAAAATTCAAAATGTAGGCATTGGGTAGTCATTCATTTTAACTCTATTGTATGTTAAAGTAAATGCATGCATGCATATAGTCATAAAAATGCATTCTAGAAAGCTCCAGGTAAGATAATACCACACCCTTTCTGAGGTGATTTAGAGACTTGTTGTCCAGATATCATGGATCCGGATCAGCCGAGCAGTTCCCGTAGGACCACTTCTGGTATATAGAAGAGGGCTTCTGAAGTGCCTCGACCCCGTTCTGTCAGACAGCCTCATCAATTGGTGGAGGCCGTGATTCATCTAGTCCGGGTAGATGTGCCAGACGTTGAGGACGTGGAGGAGGATATTCTGATTGAGGATTCTGCTCCTGCTGCACATGTCCCTCGTAGGGAGTTACCTAGTATTCAGGTGGCAAACCCTGAGCTTCTGCGTGATTTGCACAGACATCCATCAATGTACTTACATGCTAACGAGGTATGGAGTTAGACTTTGATATTCCTTCTTTCCTATTGATGAGGAGCAAAGGGTTTTGATGTTGATCTGCATTTTATGCAGGTTCCGGGTTTTATACAACCTCGAGGGAAATGGTTCAGCATTCACTCCATGTACCAGGTGCTTCATTCTGACTATAGAGCGGTAGTACATGATTGGGGATTCGGGGCATTCTTCTCCATCCTTCCCCGTCATTGTCCCTGGGGTTATTTCAGGGTATTGTCTGAGTGATGGTTTCATCAGACTTAGTCACTCCATCTACTGGATTGCGAGGTGATGATGACACCGATGGATTGGCGATTTATCACAGGTATGGAGTTTGGAGGGGAGTCAGTGCCTTGGATGGCAAATATTACCCCTACTACCATCAGATCCTTGTTAAGAGTTCCGGCGGAGGCGCTCAAGGGCAGGACTGTCCGTTCAGGTCCTTTGAGCGTAGATGCTATGAGCGGGCTTTTGAGTAAGCCTATTCCTGATGATGTCAGAGTCAGGGATCACATTCTATGGCGATTATTCTTGATGATCATTAGAGGCTGCTTCATAGTAGATAACTCTTCTATGGTGTCGTTCGCTTTGATCAGCGCCACACGTCATGTGGACCGTATTGGAGAGTACGATTGGGGTTCCTACTCCTTTTCTTATTTCCTCCGGGGCATACATATGCTCTCACATGGTTTGACCGAGGCTTGGCTAGGCTTCTACCCATTTCTGCTGATGAGTATTTCTCTTGTCATTTCCCATTTATAGGTTAAGAGTGTTTACTGATAGCAGATGTTTTGCCATTGTGTTGGCAATTTTGGGCCTATGAGAGGCTCCCATGTTTGCGTCCTGTGAGTGTGTTAGGTTTAGATACCTATCCATGAGGACGATGATGGCATCATTCCATTTTATCGGAGGTCCCTGTAGATGAGGGCTTCACTCATTGCCGTATGCAGCTGGATTTGCTGACAGCTGACATTATCACATGGATTCCCTATTCAGGGGAACACTTGACCATCGACTTTGAGGATGGATACCCGACTGGAGTCGAGTACGTGATTTCCACCAGGAGAGTTCCTCTCTTCACAAATTGAGGCTGGGAGCTCTATTTAGGAGAGCGTGCTATTAGGAGCACCACAGGGAAGATTTGCATGCCGATCTTGCCTCCTATCAGGCGTCATTGGCCTGTATCGCAATCACCCGTCACTGATATCCCATTGTTGGGGGTTGACAGTTTTGCATTATCAAAGGGTCCGTGTACTCAGGAGACGTTCTAGCGTTGGTGGTTCCCTTGTACTATTGGAGCACAGTCCCGTGCCACACAGTTTATGGGGGATATGGTTCCAGGATCCGTGATGATGACGGATTGGATAGCTTGTGTCAGAGATCCGACTCATATGACACAAATTGATAGTTTGAGCCGGCAGTTGGACCAGGCACACAATTTATCTGGCATTTGGGCAGAGATCCGGAAGAGGCTGCTTCATTTGATCCCTCCAGATCAGGCGCTGGCCCCTCAGATGACCCATTTGGTTTTACCGGTGTATATCCTCCTTTATGGAGGCCTGACATCCCTGTTGATAGAGATCCAGTGACTAAGGAGGAGTTACATCAAGTGGACATGATTGATGATGTGGATATCAACAACATTGTCTTCTTCTGATGTGTATTCTCGTTATATCTTTTGATAGGCCTTTGTTAGATATTGGGTGGCTATGCCCCATTCTCACTATATCTTTTGATAGACCTCTGTTAGTAGTAGGGCATCTGTGCCCCATTTCCCTGTATTTGTAGCTGTACAGAGATGATGTATTAGATGATGATATACTTAGGAATGTATGCATAGTTTTTTCATTCCCTATATCATATTGCCATCCATTATCTACTATGCATGTATCATGTTATGCATATGTATGTATGTCCAGAGATATTCAGCATTGACCCCTTGATGGTCTTATGACACGGCCCGTACAGATGTCTTCTTCGACAGTTAGCCGTATAGATCATACCCCACCGTCATTGGTGGCATTGGGTATGCGATTGTGGTATGATAGCATGTCACCACCAGACAGGGTGAGTGTAGATCATTTGCTACAACATACCATGACCTTATTGACGTTTTAGGTTCCTACAGGGATTATGGATGGGATGCTAGAGCATTGGGTACCGGATAGGCAGGTCTTCCGATTCGAGACCCATGAGTTAACTCCTACTTTGGAGGAGTATGCACGATTGACGATGCTGCAATTAGACAGACCTTGCGTGCATATGGCTTTGGGAGACATGAGTAAACGATTCATGACTCTCACTGTACTGCGGCGCAGAGTGGTACAGGATGAGCTGACGTTTGGCCATGTGATATCCCAGCGTTTTCTGTATGACAGATTTGGCTCTGAGGATAGCTATTCACGACATTCTTGGGATTTCACCGCACCAGAGGATCATTGGCGTTTGGCCAGGGTTGATGTACTGCTGTTATGCGTACTATCGTATGTCTATATGCCACGGTACATGGATGAGATAGACATTGGTGCCATCATGGCCGTGAGAGCTCTTAGGGAGGGTCGTACCATTATACCGATGATTGTAGTAGAGACCCTGCAGTCAGCATCCTACTACTGCACTTATCCGACAGGAGTGTTCACGGGTAGTTCGGTCATGATATATGTGTGGTTCATGTCATACTCACTACTACAAAATAGTAAATAGACAACACATAAAAAACAACGTTTTTATAAAAAACGTTGTGGTTTTTTTTTCACAACATTTTTTAACAAAACGTTGTAGATATATATGAAAAGACGTTATCTATTTGTAAGGTCAATTTTTAATTTTAAATAGATAACGGTTTTTTTTTAAAAAGTTATTCATTTTAAAAACACGGAACGCTTAAAATGAAATCTTTGGAATTGGGGACCAAAATTAAAATCAAAGAGGTAACATCAGTTTCCCTCCATTTCATCCTCAACCATTTTCTCACATACTCTCCTCTGTTCATCACCCCATTGAAGCACAAGTATCAGTGTAAGGGACTATTGAAATGATCATTTAGATCTTCACGATGTCATCGATACTCCAGCTTCGAGCCCTACATCTTCGACCGGATCCATTGTCGTCAATTGTCGTCGATACTCCAGCTTCGAGCCCTATGTCTTCGACCGGGTATCTCTATGCGTTCGTCGTCGGTTGTGCTCTCATATTCGTCGCTTCCTCTTCGAATTTGCGCTCAAGTTTTGAAGAGAGTACTTTTCTCTTATTACTTAGTCGGTTTATGACTACTGATGATGATAATCTTATAGAGTAAGAGATTTATGATTTGGTTTTAGATCTAGATTTGATAGCCATTGAAGATTATTTTATTTCCCACCTGGCCTTTGTTATAAATTCAGCTTTTGGAATTGGGGGACCATGGTCCTAGTTTGTGGATTATTTCATTGTTTCCATCAAATTTGAAGATGCGAAGCTTGTTTTTGAAGGGCAATCAAAAGAAGATGGTGATGTGCTTTCCTTTTAATAAATGATTAATTTGAGACTAGTGAATGAACTCTTTTTCTTTCTTTTCCTTGAATGCTTTTAAATTTTGAAATGTTTTTAGAAAAGAGTTGCGTTTATCTTTTTCAATATCTTGTTTATAAGTATGGCTTCTTTATGGAAAATTATGGGTTTATACTTTACTGCAGATAAGTAGTATTTTAGCTTTGAAGTTGAGTTGTTCTGGTTTGGGTGCCAGGCTGACAGTTGATTGTTAGATATTTTCTGAGATGTGGTTCGACTGAAACTTTTGCTTTCATTTTCTAAATCACGGGTTAGATTTTTGACAATAACTATGAGTTATAATTCTAAATTCTGTTTGTGGAGCCAGTAATCTATGAGTATATGTAGTATTTTAGATGAGGGCTAAGTGGTTAGCAGTTTTTTTGGATAATATACAATGTTTTTTAGAATGACCTGAAATTGACATAAATACATCAATATACATGAAAATCATCAAACTCAAGTAAATTAGCTATTGGGAAAAAAACTTCATTTCTAAAATAAGACTTACTATTTGACCTATTTTTTAATTTATTTATTAATTATTACGATAATAATTGTTTACAAATGAAACTTGTTCCTTTATGCTGCATACAAACTATACTAGTAGTTGATCCCAGCTTGTGTGTTTCGTTACTCGGGTTATTAATCGGGTACTTAGCTTGATTTATATTATTCAAATTGGCTAGAGGCTGAGATATAAAGCTCCCACTTGTTAAATAAGAAATTGACTCATGGTAATTCTCTTACATGTTATAAGTGAGAATACATGTGAAATCTTGCATACATGTCCTTTTGGGTTTCGGTTTAGGTATGCCATGACAGGCGGATAACTTCGGAAAAGTGATGTTTATAGTTTGAGTGGTTCTTCTTGAGCTTTTAACAGGAAGGAAGCCAGTGGATCACACAATACCCAAAGAACATCAAAGTCTTGTTACTTGGGTAAATATTGCCTACTACTTTAGCCTCTGAGCATCTCTCTTTATATATGCATGTGTGCGCGTGTAAAGTAATTTTGGTTTGCAGGCAACTACAAGATTGAGTGAAGACAAAGTAAAGCAATGTGTGGATCCAAAGCTGAATAATGATTACCCTCCAAAGGCCATTGCTAAGGTCCTTTTTGTTATTCCTTTCTCAGTACGTTGTTTTTGTTTTGTATAAAATTCCATACGGTTCTGCACAAGTATCTACAAAATATTAATTTTTAGGATGCCCAAGTTTAAGAGCCCTGGATTACTACAACAATATATTAAGAGTCCTGGATTACTGCTGCTTTCCACAACTAATAGGTGTAAAACAAATTTTACAATGACATTTGGCATTAAACATCAAAGCAAGAATACCTAGTCAATTCTATTTTTCCATAGCAATGGAACCTAAGCAAGCATATGCTTCACATTTTTCTGCTCAAAGACTACCTAATATATATTATAACCCTCCCTCCCACAAACAAACAACAAAATATCTACGGCATTCAGAATGTCACCACCTTAAAG
The DNA here is from genome assembly GCA_020205615.1 of Panax quinquefolius. Classification (NCBI taxonomy): domain Eukaryota; kingdom Viridiplantae; phylum Streptophyta; class Magnoliopsida; order Apiales; family Araliaceae; genus Panax; species Panax quinquefolius. Next base: position 49,965 of record JAINUW010000193.1, read on the forward strand.
GTTATTAGATACCAAAACAACTATGTGGACTCTACTTGCAGCTGCGCCATCTACTACAAAGAAGATTATCTCTCTATTAAAGTTGATTTTCTTAAGCTTCAAAATGGCAGTACAACATTATGCTATCACAAAGATAAGACATATACTTGGCTCATAATTTTAGCATTTTTTGCTTCTATGGTGTTGTCTTCACAAAGATCTTTCACTAACGTCTTTGCTTCATTTTCTTTGTTGTAGCTTCTTGGGAGGAGCGGTGGATTCATGTGGCATCAACTCACCTTGTGTCTGAAAGGTCTTTGGTTCGTGGAGTACTCCGCTTAGGAGGACACTCTTGATGGCACAGATACAACATCTTATCGCTAGATAGTGAAGGATTGATACTTATGATCAAACGATTAGCTTTTGACTTGTCTTTATGAGATTGATCTGATTATGGGTTGACATTCTACCTTGTATGTGGCTAAGTTTGTCATTGATATATTCTTCTTCATCCTTAAAGACCTTCTTGATTATTTTCATTTTTCTTTTATGTCGATTGACAAATTTGTCAATTTCGATTTCCCGATCCACTTCTTTATTGGTGCTTCTTTTTTCTTTTAAGAATTGTATTATATAATTGTGTTTCAGTTCATTCTCTTGGATTTTTTGACAAGAAACTTTTAGCACACAGATATTTTCCTTAGCTGTCCTCTTATCCAGCATGTTCATTTACAACCAGGTTTGAAAAAATATAATATTTGGCCTTGATTGTTTTCTTTTGAAGGCTCCATTTCTTTGGACTAGTTCCTTATCTGCTTATATGTGTTCATCCTTCTCAGATGGGTGGAATTGATGAAGCTGCACTTGATCGCCTTTCTCTAGTCACTGAAATGAGTAAACGGATTCATTTGATTATTTTTTTTTTGTTTTTACATTGACATAAATGTTTCTTTTCTTGATCAGATCCATTTCTAATTTCTACAGTGCTATGTAACATATTCATTTATATTTATATTGAAAAGTGAATTTGAGATGCATATATGTATAGTTTCGTATATATTTTGTGGATGTAGTAATTTGAACTGTAACGAATTATATTATTGGGATGTATTTTGAATGGTTGATACATTTTGGCTTTAAATTTAAATGAGAATTTAGACCTTTTAGCTATATATCATGGCATTAGCATATTGCAAGTGCATTGGTAATGTAGGTGAACCACATTTTTTTCTTCTTTTTTTTATCTACAATGTTTTAAAAACGTTGTGTAAATGTGCCTAAACGTTGTCTGATATATTAAACTAGAACATTTTTATCCAGAAAATGTTGTGGAATCATACCTTCTACAACGTTTTTAAACATCTGCTAAATTTTGAAAAACAAATCTACAACGTTTTTCCCTAAAAAACGTTGTGTATTGTGCTTAACTATAACGTTTTAAAAATGTTGTGTAAGGGTGTCAAATAGATAACACCCTTAAGCACGACGTTTTTCTGATTAAAACCACAACGTTTTTTTTCGTGTTATCTATTTACTATTTTGTAGTAGTGACTTGAGACCGATTGGCACTCTTAGATGACATGGGTATTTGTTTACCCATGATGTAGCCATGTCATACTCCTTTCAGCCATCGGAGTGTATAGATGCTCTGTCTTGGTCCATATTTTTGGCAGATATCAGAGATCCATTCAAAGCATATTGCCATGTTCGGGGCTTAGCTCACCATACAGCTTCATTACTCATGCTCCGGGCATGGACTACCTCCCTCTGGCTGGTTTGAGGGGCGTGACTACTTATCACCCACTAGCCGTGACGCCGCAGTTTGACCAGTTTTAGGATTTTCATCCTTTCGAGGGGGCGATAGGTTAGCGTTTAGCTTCTTGATATCTTTCAGCAGAGGACCGATCCCGTGTGTATGCTTATTGGGATCAGCATGAGATAAATGCTTTTTCTGTGAGCCTTCCAGGTTGTTCTGCAGAGTATTCCGCATGGATGGCGACAGAGATTTTATCAGCTGCAGCAATATCTACAGTACCGGATAATGAGTCAGATAATGTAGAGCCCATGGAGGACATCGATTCCTACATCAAGGAGGAGCCCGATGCTGGGTTGCCAGCATTTCCTCCGGATTCTCCCAAAGAAAGATTATTGTGATTCAAAGACTCAAAGACAAGATTTTGAGCGAGTCTTCATCTAATGACCTTTGAGAGAGATCAGGCTCGATCTATGATGTTGACTGCCCTTGATGGGTGGGACGCAACTCTATTAAAGAGAGACGAGGCATTAGTTCATAGAGATGTCGTTGTTGTTGAGCGGGATGAGGCTAAATCAGCTAGAGATGCAATGATAGTTGAGCGGGATAGTGCCATATCTGCCCGGGATGTAGCCGTCATAGATAGTACTGCAGTAAGGTCCCTTACCACTGGCATGATTGCAGAGATGAGCGCATATATTGACGATCATATGGTTACCATGCAGATGGCTACAGATCTGTTGGGTCGTGTGGATATCCTCATACAGGAGACCACAGCTTTACCTCCTTCTTCTGAGAGGGATGCTATGTTGGGCTTGTTAGCTCGCATATACCCTGACTTGTAGATGAGTTTGTATTTACCTGCACATACTAGCTTAGCCATTTTGTCATGTACAATTTACATTGTGTATATCAAACAACATTATATATATGACAGGGAAATATTTTTTTGATCACTTCCCTTTTAGATATGCTTTGCTACTTGCTTGATATTTTGCCTGCTGCTTCAGGGCTTGCGATCTTGATGTATTCTGAATTCCTCCTGGATGGATCGACGTTGAGTTATCTCTGGACAGTTCAGAATGGATCATCGATCTTTGTGTATCCCTACCATCTTTGGTGTCTTGGGGCTAGTTTCTGTATGGAATTGTGGAAAGGAGTGTGGCTTTCCTCTCTGAGATTGACCGCACCACAGATGGTCTCCAGTACTTCTATTTAGGAGAAGCCTAGTTAAATCCATCTCTTACGGATTGGTGTTGCTCTTTAAGGTATGACCACAAATTAGATGGTCGCCGAATGTCCTATTTGGGAGGAGTTCAGGTAATTCCATCCCTTTGGTCTGAAGCCGAATGAAATGTAGTGGATTGAAAGATGATCCCAGTACCAACTGACAATGGTTTGTGTTTTGGTAAGGGGTGAGACCGAACCATGAATGGCTACATACGTACTCCTATTGAAGAGGAGATCAAGCCTGCGTAGTTCGAACCTGGTTTAAGAGGTTCAACGATGTATATGGCAGAAATGGTGTAGGAATGTTTTTGTTGTTTTTATTTTATTGCGACCGGGCAATATGAAATGGTTGCCTACGTAATCCTATTGAAGAGGAGATCAGGTCGACGTAGTTCGCCCCTCAAGGCAAGAAGAAAAGTGTGATCCCATATGCAGGTCAGAGTGCGGGGAGGAGAAAGTTTAATCCTAGGTTGAGGATAAACTGCAGGTACGAGAAGTTTGATCCCATGTATGGGTAGCCAAATTGCAAATGCGAGAGGTTCAATCTGTAGTGGGATGATTTAAGTTGTAGGAACGCAGAGAAGAGCTAGGCTGCTGGCTTGAAAAGTATGTTTCCCTGAGGGGCAAAGTGTGAAAGAGTTGTATGTTGTAATGGGTTAAAGAACCGGAATGACTGATGATCTGATGGTCCAACACCAGGGTGTTTGCTTGATGACAACTTTAGACATAGTACTGTTTCACAGTGTCTGAGTTGATGAGTTGTGGAAATTCATCGCCGTCCATTTCTTGTAATCTGAGAGCACCTCCTATCAATACTTCCTTGACAACAAATGGGCCTTCCCAATTAGGAGTGTATTTTCTCTTAGATTGATCTTGGTTGTCAAGGATCTTCTTCAAAACCAAGTCATGTTGTTTAAACTGCCATAGCCGAACTTATTTATTGTAGGATCTGGCGATCCTTTGTTGATATAACTGAGCATGGAAGATAGCCGCGGTTCGCCTTTCGTATATCAGAGACAATTGGTGATACATGTCTTGTACCCATTGGTCCTCATCCAGCTGAGCGTCTATCAACACTCTAAGGGATTCCATTTCAACTTCTATAGGGAGCACTGCTTCAATCCCATAGGTTAATGCATAGGGGGTTGCCCCAGTGGAAGTGTGAATTGAGGTTCTGTAGGCTAATAGAGTAAGAGGCAATAGGTCAGGCCAATCTTTGTGGTTGGCGGACATCTTTTGCATAATCTTCTTGATATTTTTGTTAGCCGCTTCAACAGCATTGTTCATCTTCGGAAGATAGATGAAAGAGTTAAGATGTTTGATGTGGAATTTACTATATAATTCCTCCATCATTTTGTTGTTGAGGTTCTTAGCATTATCTGACACAATCACCTCTGGTTGTCCGTATCGACAAATGACATTTTTTCTGATGAAAGCAATGATGACTTCTTTAGTAACCCTGGGGAAGGAGGCTACTTCTACCCACTTGGTAAAGTAGTATGGTGAAGATAAACCGGTGACCATTACTGGCTTTAGGCTCGATGGGCCCGATAACGTCCATTCCCCATATTGAGAAGGGCCAAGGTGAACTCATGTTGTGGAGTTCACTTGGAGGGGCGTATATAGCATTACCATGAATCTGGCACTGATAGCATCTCCTGACGTGGTCATTGCAATCAGCTTTGAGAGATAGCCAATAATGTCTTGTCCTGAGGACTTTCTTGACAAAGAGGGGGCCACTCATGTGGGGGCCACAGACTCCGCCATGGATTTCATCTATAAGCCTTTTGACTTGATCTTTGTCTAAACATCTGAGGAGATCGAGTCCTACATCTCCTTTGTAGAGTGCATCTCCACTCAGATAGAATTTCATAGCAAGTCGATGGATCTGCCTTTTTCTCCAAAGCTCGCTCATGGTGTAGATCCATCTCGTAGATATTCCTTGATATGCTGATACCAAGGATGTTAGATGGGAGGTAGCTCATCCGATACTTCTCCAACATAATTCCCATAAGCTGGGGCCTTATGCAGGGAAATTGTGACACTCGGCAAGTGTTCCTTGTCTGATATTTAAATCAAGGAGGCCAAAGTAGCTAATGCATCCGCAAAGTTATTCCTATTACGAGGAATGTATAGAAAGGAGATTTCTTCGAACTCCAAAGCCATCTTCAAAACCTGCTGATGGTAGGGCAGCAAATGTAATTCTTTGGTCTGATAGATTCTGGTGGATTGTCTGATTACCAACTCTGAATCTCCAAAGACAATTAACCGCCTGATGCCCATTAAACGGGCAAGTTTTAGCCCCATGAGATAGCCTTCATACTCAGCCAAATTGTTGGTGCTGACAAACTGCAATTTGATGGCGATGGGATACTGCTCCTCCGTACCAGATACTAGAACTGCTCCAGCTCCAGAACCTTCCAGATTAACAGCTCCATCAAAATACATCTTCCATGATTGGTGCGTACCATACCGATGGTGTTGCTGAACTGTCATTACTCCTTCATTGGGGAAATATGTTTCCAAGGGTTTGAAATCCCTTGAAGGTGCGGCGGCCAGTTGATCCGCAATACATTGACCTTTGATGGATTTTTGAGTCACATATACGATGTCAAATTGTTGTAGGATCAACTGCCATCTGGACAGCTGGTAATTTAGCATGGTTTTATTGAACACATATTTGAGAGGATCCATGTGGGATATGAGATGGGTTGTGTGACCATGGAGGTAATGCTGTAACCTCATGGAAGCCCATGCTAAAGCACAACACGTCTTTTCAATCAGAGTGTACTTGTGTTCACTGCTGCTGAACCTTTTGTTAAGATAATAGATAACTCGTTCTTGGCCTTTATCGCCTTTCTTTCCCAGCATGCAGCCCATGGTATTGTCTCTTATGAACAGGTACATAAATAGGGGAACATCATCCCTGGGTGGTACCAAAACGGGAGCTTTGACTAGCTATTTCTTGATTGTAAGGAAGGCATTCTGGCACTCATCATTCCATTTCATGGAGGAGTTCTTCCTTAATAGCTTGAAGATTGGCTCATAGGTTGCTGTAAGTTGAGAGATAAACCTGCTAATGAAGTTGATTCTTCCCAAAAATCCCCGTATTTCCTTTTCTATTTGAGGAATGGGCATTTCTGTGATGGCCTGGATTTTGGCAGGATCCAGCTCAATCCCTTTGTGGCTGACTAGAAATCCTAGCAACTTGCCTGATTTAACGCCAAAGGCGCATTTAGCTGGATTCAACTTCAAGTTGTACTTACGCAACCTATTGAACAATTTTCTGAGATGGTCATCCTCCTTCCGAGACTTGACAATGATGTCATCCACGTAGATCTCGATCTCTTTGAGCATTAAGTCATGGAAAAGAGCCATCATAGCTCGTTGATAGGTGGCTCCTGCATTGATGAAGCCGAATGATAACCGTCTATAGCAAAAAGTTCCCCAAGGCGTGATGAAAGCAGTTTTCTCATGATCTTCCTCAGCAACCATGATCTGATGGTACCCTGCAAAGCAATCAGCAAAGGAGTACATGTCATATTGCATAGTATTGTCAATAAGGATGTGGATAAATGGCACGGGAAAGCTATCTTTTAAGCAAGCTTTGTTCAAGTCCCGGTAATCCACGCAAACTCGCACCTTCCCTCCAGGTTTAGGCACGGGCACAATGTTGGATATCCACTCAGGATATGTAGACACCATGATGATGTCAGCTTGAAATTATTTCACAATTTCTTCTTTCACCTTTAAACTCCACTCAGGTTTCAATCGCCTGAGCTTTTGCTTGACTGACTTAAATCCCTCTTTAATGGGAAGGCGATGACGGACAATGTCAGTGGCCAAACCCACCATGTCTTTATGAGACAATGCAAACACATCCTGGAATTGGGTTAGTAGCGTAACCATATCATTCCTTTGGTTTGGGGTAAGGTCTGAACCAATCTGGATTAACTTAGGGCTTTCTAAGGTTCCGAGATTGAAAGAAGTGGCTTGATCAAGGTTGGGTTTAGGTTTGTCTTTTACCCATTCTTGAATTTCTGGAGGCACCTCAATGTCATCCTGTATATCCATCAAGGCTGAATTCATCTCTACAACAAAGGTACAATCCTTGTAGAGAAGAGGCAATCAGACGCAAGTATAGCACATCTAAATTGAGTCCAAAACAAAATATGCTTTCACTTAGTATATATGAAATGTGTTGATCATACACAAGTGTTAGCATATATCGCAAAATAAACCGCTAATCTTTGTATAGAAAAGTAAGCGATAATTATATCTACTGGCGTAAAGAGTTTCACCGCTTTTACCTTGACAACCAATGAAAGGAGTGCTGCTCCAATTGGCAAGGGCAAAGTCTGGGTGGACTGCAGTGATGGAGGGATTGTCATCATTCTCCCTATCCCGAATGATGGCCATTAAGTCTGGGCAATCATCGTCTAGGGTGTATCTGTTGGTATGTTCATCATGAATGATGATGCGTATGACTGACATCATTCAGATGACATCTTGCTTGATTCTTCGTTCCTCCTCTTCCACTACGAGATTTGGAACAAAGACTTCTTTCTCCTTTACCGGTACCGGCTTGGGAAATAACATAGCCATCACGTGGGCTGGCACCTTTACAGGAGGTTGTACGGACTCAGAGTTTGAAGGCGAAGATAAACGCCGCATGGTTGAAGCTGAAGGAATCTGGTGATGCTTATGAGGATTTCTGTGACGAGAACTGGCAGAATAGCCTAGTCCAGCTATTCTAGTCTACCTGGCTAATTGGATTGAGTACTTGATTCCCTGGCAATCTTTACCCAACCCTTGTCCCGGCTGATGACCCAATGACATCATTTCTTGAGTAGCCGACATTACCTCGGGAGAAATCTTGGGTTCGGGTAATGGCATTCCAATAGCATGGTATTGGGTATTGCTTATTTCCAAAGCATGAAAACTGACTGGTTCAACATCTGCAGTAGCATTGATGAGTGGCACATCCCTTGTGTTGAGGACACTATGGTTCAGCGTTGATCGTGACCAAGCTATTGTTGATAATGTATTTCAACTATTGGTGAAGAGTTAAGGGGACTGCCCCAACCATATGGATCCATGGTCGTCCCAAAAGCAGGTTGTATCCCGAATCTATCTTGAGTACATGGAAAGATACGCAGAATGTATGAGGACCAATTTTGATTGGCAGTTCAATTACTCCGACTGAATTCCGGCGGGCTCCATGAAAAGCTTTGATGATAGTATGGCTACTCCGAATTCGGTTGAGATTGATATTCTTCTTCACCAAGGTAGCATATGGATAGATATTTAGAGACGAGCCTCCATGTATCAAGACTCTAGCTAGCATGTACCCAGAGGACAAGACCGCAATATGCAACGACTTGTAATGACCGGTCCCTTCGGGCGGTATGTCATCATCGGTGAAGGATATCACATTGTTGTTGAAAATGTGATCAACCAGGTGTTGAAATTTTTTCGTATCAATTGATGTTGGTAGATAAGCTTCTTCTAAAACCTTCAACAAGACCTTCCGATGATTCTCGGATGTTAGGACCAGGTCCAAAATTGATATCTGTTATGGAGCTTCTTTTAAGCTTAAAACCGTCGTGGCTTCGTGATGACCCATGGTGCGGAGGAATTTTTCAATTTTCTCCATAGGTATTTTCCCCTTTGATTTGGTGGTAGACTTCATCACCTGTTGGGGAAGATATAGTGGATTTTCCTTCGACACTGCAAAAATTGTATGTGAGGTGGATCCTTCACCTTTTCCATAATTCCATGGAACTTTGCACAAGCTAACAATAGGATATTGTGCTCTGTACAGCAAGTTGATTGGCTTGGTAGTGGCCACTTTCAAAGGATTGTTGCTTCCCTTTAGTTGAATTGTTGGCATTGTGAGTGATTGATTAATCCCACAGTTTTAGTGGATATGACTGCTACCACACTCTTCCATTTACTAGGACCTGTATTCTCACTTGCACGTAACACAATATCGTCGTCTGCTAAGTGCAGGATACCACTGTCAATTAGATTTTGTATAAGGTGGCGGAGTGCCCAGCATTCTTCTGTGCTGTGACCGCGAGACTGGGAGAGATATTGACATACTCCATCAGAGTTGTACCGCCCTGAACGGGGGTTGATTGGAGATAAAAGGGAACTGATCCTTCCTTCATTGATTAACATCTGAAGAATTTCCTCCATAGGTTGGCCCAAATAGGTGAATTCCCTTTTGTTAGCAAAATTCTCGAGGGCTTTGGCATTTGCTCTCTTTATCACTTTGTCTTCCAGCATTTCATTTTCTGAAACTGACGAGGGAATATTCATGAGAAAAGGTAGGAGACTGACATGCTCCTGGCTGATTAATTGACGTAATACTTGATGCTGATAAGTCACCAGTTCTGCCAATTGTTCATTTTGCTTGCCTAAAGCTTTTATCTTTCGTTCCATTGTGAACTGAAACTTGGTATAATCCCATTTGTCATCACCTTCTTTGAGGGTATGGGAGGATTCACAGTTGAAATTGGGATTCTGTCCATTACTCCAATTTATCATGTTGACATCTTCTTCTTTGTGATGAGGAAGAGGGTTGTCTTGAACGTGAGGTTGATCTGGTTTGGTGACCACAATCTCACCATTGTCTATCAGGTCATGGATCTTGTGTTTTAAGGCCCAACAATCCTGAGTATCATGTCCAGGTTCTCTGGCATGATAAGCACATTCCGAGCAGCATTAAAACCCCGTCCATTAGGGCTGGCTGGTGGAAGAAGATGTGTAATTTTCTTCTATATTGTCAGAAGATTGAGAATGTTCTCGAGGGTATCCCCTAAGGGTGTAAACACTCAAGAGCATTTGACTTCTCCACCTTTCGGTATTGGAGGTTTCGCAGACTATGCTTGAAAGGGAGTGTAGTTTCTCCTTTGAATAGGCATGTTTTGATTACCTTTTTGACCCTGTAGTATAAGGGAAACATCTTCCTCTTTCTTTTTATGGACCCTATGGGGGTTGTTTCCATAATTTCCGGACTGGATGTGATCAGCAACAGCTTTAAGGGCAGCTAGGTCTTGAATCTTTCTGGACTTCAATCCCATCTCAACCATCTCCCCATGTTTGACCATTTCAGAAAATGGTTTGCCGACGCCGGCTAAAACTCTCTCATAGAACGGAGCTTCTTGTATGTCTATGAAAGTCATGACCATCTAGGATTCTGTCATGGAAGGACTAACTTGGGCAGCCAGGCGTCTCCACCTTTAAGCATACTCTCTGAAAGACTCGTTAGACTGTTTCTTGATCTTTTTAATTTGATACCGATCATGAGCCATCTGAGATTGAAAGCTGTATTGAGTGAGGAAAGCATGTGCTAGCTCCTCCCAGCTATGGATTTTGGAATTGTCTAATCTTGTGTACCACGAACGGGCTTTTCCAGTTAGACTTTTCTAGAACAATTGCATTCTGAGCTTTTCGTTCTCTGCATAAGATCCAAGTTCTCCAATAAACACCTTTAAATTTGTATAAGGATCTCCTAACCCATTATATTCTTTGAAGTCAGGAGTTTTAAACTTTTCTGGATAATGAACACCAGGGAAAATGCAAAGATCAGCATATGAAACACTCCAGTGTGTTCCAATTCCTTTGATAACACGTAGGGTCTCTTCCATTTGGAGGACTTTCTTTTTGATGTCACCAGTGTCTGGATCTCCAATGGGATGGACATCATGAGTTTTGTTGGTTGTATCCAACTGCAGTTCAGGTATTGTAATGACCTGGGTTCCCCCTTGTGTGGAGGATTCAGCATGTATGGGTATTTTTTGAACCTAAGTAGACTGGTGTAGTTCTTTGAGTAGAACAACCAAATCTGTAATTTGTTTACTTAATCCGTCAAATTCTTTGCGAGAAACTGGATTAAGTTCAGTGTGGTCGGATGACGACATGATTGATCATGTAAATTTGGTAGCCTTTTTGGACTTTCGATAGGGTAGTAGTAGGTCCGATTGGTTCCCCTCAAAAAAGACTTGCATAGTTTAGTCTTTAGGGAATGTGTATAATAACATGCTATGTGATGTGTCCATTTTAGGAATTTTATCCTGCAAAACGGATGTCAGTTGTTTGTAGCATGTTAATTAAAATATGTATGTGTACACATTTCTTCATATTTCTCATTACATGGAGATATATATGGAATGAAATTACAAGTAATCGTGTTTATAAGTAATTTAAATGAGAGCATGAAGAGACTTTCCTCCGTTTTGGGTTTATCAGAGGCTGACCTATGTTAGGTTACTCTCGCGGCTTTTTGGCATGAAGGTTCCCAAATCATCGCAGTCTACTTGATGGGAAGTTAATCCGATCTTTCAACTGGAGCGAATTTGGGTGGTGCCTTTCCTAAGCCTCGGAGAATTAATCTTCTCACGAGTCCAGTATTCAAACACCGACGGGATAGCCTCCTGGTGGAGGGACCACACAACATACATTCACATACATCGCGTCTCACCGTATGAAAATGATGACATGTGCGAAGCACTAATATCACAAGCAGATATGGTGCGAAGCACTAATATCATAAGCAGTTATGGTGCGAAGCACTAAGTGCAACAAGGAAATGCATTCGTACACATTCATCAAATGTAAATGCAACATCCAGACACAAGCAGATAATAGTTTTGAAAAATTGTAATAGCGGCTTAAGTCCTCTTACTAGAGTCCCCAGCAGAGTCGCCACCTGTCGACGTCGGGATTTTTAGATGTCCCTTTCCGTTACTTGTTCTTTGGTGTTCTCATTTTAGGGGAGATTTGTTTGAAAAAATAAGTGAAAAAGGCCCAACATGTATAATGTCGACGATGGACTGTTAAGAGTCGCCAGTTGGTTTTATAAATGGTTGTACCAACACAACCGAGAAATGGTTTTCACATTGACCCAGTGATGTGACACTGCTAAATGGGTCGGTGAAACCGAGATTCATTAGGGTCCGGGGACTTGGTTATACGGAGGGAAGGTGTTAGGTACCCCCCGACATCCGTGTTACCACGGTGACCGCCTCTTTTCAAGAAACTATTATCTGAATGTGTGTGTGTGTGGGTCAATGTACTGTTATTTGGAAGTAGTGTGAGGCCTCGTTCGCACCTATATACACAGGGTTTGAATTTATGTAAAAATTCAATTTTAAGCAAGATATGGCAGTGATGTTTTATAAAAGAGATTTTTTAAACCCTGATGCTCAATAGTAATTGAGACCTTTTACACTCCTATTTTATTAAGTTTACGGCTTGATTGATTTTATTTAGCAGATGTGAGGCATCCGTACGAAAATAATGTACAAAAGAATGTCAACTTCCTAGTGGGTATGGAAACCATCTGAGGAAATTCAGACACCGCAGAATAATTTACAAGCTATTTACAGTAGAAAATGTCCATCACGGGAACCGAATCTAGATCCAATAGGTTTAATCTATGATCACATGATTCCTAGGCGCACATGATACCGCGGTTTGTATGAAAGCAGTAAGCAGGTATATATATAAAAGCTGTAAACATATATATATATATATATATATATATATATACAGACATGATCACCAACCACGAAGAACCTCCATGGGGGATCAGAAATGTAAATAAAGCTGTAAAAGCTATCAACAGCCACGGAGGAAACTCTAGGCGGGACAAAACATAAACTCTAGGCGGGACAAAATGTAAATAAAGTTGTACAAAGCGATCAACTGCCACGAAGTAAACTCGAGCGTGACAAAACGTAAAGAAAGTTGTAAGCGATCAACCACCACGTAAGTGAACTCTGTGTGGGGATTTATATATATATATATATATATATATATATATATATAAGAAATAAACGCATAGGATGTAAAATCAAGCTAATCGACGAGTTAAAACGATTCATTATATATATATATATATATATATATATATATATATATAAATTGATAAGCGCTCGAATGCATCAAGTCTCAGGCTCATCGAACAAAGTTCGACACAAAGTTAATATATATAAATATATATATATATATATATATATATATATATATATTAAATCAAGAACGCCTGCATCAAGTTCAGGCTCATCGAACAAAGTTCGACATACGATTCATATATATATATATATATATATAAATATATATATATATAAGCAATTAAACGCTCCAGACCGAAGTCTAGGCTTAATCGAGGTATAACTCTATAATGTTAGTCAATATATAGATATAAATATATATATAATATATATATACCGACTGAAATGAAATCACGGACCGAAGTCCGGGCAAAAGAAAGCAACACGACTCTCAACGTGAAGAAGGGTGTGTGCAGAGATGAAGATAAATGCTTTAAAGTGTGTGAGAAGGCTTACAGTTGACTGCCAAAGAAGACTTCTATATCTTTAAAGTGGGTAAACATTTGCTTTTGTAGGTACAAAAGAAGATATATATGAGCTCACAGGTGTTTAAAATGAGAAAGTACACTGTATGGGGTGAGTGCAGAGCAAATTGGGCAGGGCTTCCTCGCTGTTTTCTCTTGCAAAATGGCCACCCCAAGCCCTCTATTTATAGAGGAGGGAGCCGCAGGTGTACTAGAGGCAACCCGGGTGGGCCCGAGTGTAAGACCCCAACTTTTTGAAAAAAGATGAATTTTCTATAAATATTATTTTTGAATATTATGGAGTGAAATTGATATAATGTTATAGTTGTGGGTAATATTTATAAATTTTGCAAAGTACGCAAGTTGTTATATAATATTCGATTGGTCGGAGAATATTCGTTTTAACAGGGAATATTCGTACAACGACACAATCATTGGTGGATCCCTCAACGGAATTATTGTCGGATTGAGAAAACGACAAAAATACTTTATAAAAATAACGGCGGAAGTTTTACAGTTAAAACTGTTGAACTACTCGGTAGTAAAAGTCTGATGTCTGGCGTGGTTGCATAGTAGCACACGGTATTGATTATTGATGCTTACGTGAGAAGTCACTCAGTTTTGTTCAATTAATGCTATAGTATTATAAATATTGGCGTATTATTCGGATCCCCACTTACCCATTTTTTTCAAAATAATGTGGGATATGTATATGATATATATATATATATATATATATATATATATATATATATATATATATATCTTTGAAAAGGACATGTTTTGGTGGGGGGTGGGGGAATACCACGGGTGGAAAGACAAAGAAAGAAGGGAATTGAAATGGTAGCATTAGATATATATATATATATATATATATATATATATATATATATATATATATATATATATATATATATATATATCTGAGAATTCATCCATGTAAGCAGTTGCTTGCCAAAGAACAAGTTGTCCTGTATGCTACATAAGGTATGGAAGCCCTTTTTTCTTCTTAGCTAGCATTATGACTGTGGAAGTTAATAAACTACGTAATGGCTATAATATAAAAATGAGTTTATTTTTAGGTATACATAATGTAAAAATAAAAGATAATGATAAGATATGTATGAATAAAAGATAATGATAAGATAAGTATGAATAAAAGATAATGATGAGATAAGTTCGAATAAAAGATAAATTTATTTTATAATAAAAGATAAATTTATTTTATTATAAAAGATAAATTTATTTTATAATAAAAGATAAATTTATTTTATAATAAAAGATAAATTTATTTTATAATAAAACATAAATTTATTTTATTATAAAAGATAAATTTATTTTATTATAAAAGATAAATTTATTTTATAATAAAAGATAAATTTATCTTTTATAATAAAAGATAAATTTATTTTATAATAAAAGATAAATTTATTTTATAACAAAACATAAATTTATTTTATTATAAAAGATAAATTTATTTTATTTAGAGAATAATTTATTTTATAATAAAAGATAAATTATTTTATAATAAAAGATAAATTTATCTTTTATAATAAAATAAATTTATCTTTTATTATAAAATAAATTTATCTTTTATTCAGACTTTCTCATCATTATCTTTTATTCATACTTATCTTATCATTATCTTTTATTTTTACATTATGTATACCTAAAAATAAACTCATTTTTATATTATAGCCACATGGTTCACATCGCCGCCATGTGCTATATATGGCCAAGAAGAGGGATCGCCGCCACAAGTCAGTAGCTAGGAAAAATTGTTTGATGAAGCAACCGTTTGATATGGATGAATTCCTACATATATATATATATATATGTGTGTGTGTGTGTGTGTGTGTGTGTGATGAAAAGTCTCTGGGGGGGGGGAATAGATGAAATGGTCGGGAAGGAGTATTGTTAGTATTATTATATATGTATATATAATAGGTAGCATTTGTCGAGGAAAAGAAAAGGAATCATGGTGTGTATTAGTGAGCTAGCATGTGATATATATATATATATATATATATATATATATATATATATATATATATATAAAATATTTTTTATTTAAAAGTTTTGTTTTATTATATAATTATAAATAGAATATATTATATTTTATTTAAAAGTTTTTGCTTTAAATATGGACCGTCAGATTAAAGTAAATCAACTGGACCGCTTAATGAGTTAGTTACTTATGCAATCCATTTTTCTATAAATAGAAGCTCATTGCTTCATTATTTCTTACTTAATTCACTAAAAGCGTAGAGAGATAAACTATAGAAAAAGAAGAAAGTATTCTCGCTACTTCACTACTTATATATCCAAATACTCTTCTTCTTAAGGGTAGGAATATTATTTGTTGTACTCGTAAGGGGTGTTATTCTTTTGTATTCATGAAGAGAACTTATGTTATTCCATTCTTTATTATTCGTTGAATAACTTTGATACATGTGGCTACCCTATACTTGGTGACATTCTTCTATCATTCCGTCTTTATTATCCTGTTGGAATATCATGTTTGTGCGTTTCTGTAGGAATCGGGTTCCGTCTTTTTATTATTATTCGTTAGAATATCATGTCTGCATGCGTTTTTACGCCGCTTTTGACACGCCCTTATTAGTATTTCATTGAATAACTGCCTATGTCAAGCAACCGCATACATGGTGATTTCGTTGTTATTCCATTCTTTATTATTCTTTGGAACATCCGCCTTGTGCTGTAATTGCGCTTTGACCGTTCCGTTATTATTATTCTGTTGGAATAACTGCCATACATCTAAAATCTTGCATGCATGGTGATTTCTTTTGTTATTCCATTCCTTATTATACTCAGTTGGTTAAAGTTTTGACTTCTATACTACATGAAATTAGTGGAATATTCTTGATATTTGCGCTTCATCCAGTATCTTTTCATGGAAATATTCTTCTGAGCATTCTTGAATTTTACTACACAAAGAAATATCATGTTGACAATTTGGACGTTATTAGTTCCTAAATAAATTAATTCTTGAACTTGTTTTATTGAATTCTTATATCATTGTCATCATCCTCATGTTTATATTTTTTGAAAGTCATCTCGTGGCACATAATGCATAGATGGACTTGGACTTGGTATGATTATGACCAGGGATTATTCGGTATAATCATGACCGTAATGTTACAAATGATGTGGTAAAAGTCCTCATTGGCCCGTAGTGCATTGATGGACAATTGTTGGCATGATCATGACCATTGATTAATACACGAATGTCCTTGGCACGTAGTGCATGGATAATTTATGGTCGTGATACTAAAGAATATCCTTAGCCGTAGTGCAGGGGTGATTCAGTGATGTGAATCATTTATTAAGCTGAGTCACATCGATAAAAGTGACGAAAAACCATTTAAATCATAAAAGATAGTAGATTTTATTCTCTACTTGACTCTTTTAGTGGATTACTTGTGCCACTGCAGTTAAACTTGATGTTGTTATATTTTATAAGTTTAACACTGTTGAAGGCTAATGATAATTTATTCTGCATTATCGTAGTCATAATATTTCTTACTGGGCTAGTTGAGCTCACCCTTTCTTTCACTATTCTCTTTAGGAAATGAGAACGTAGTTGGGACGAGTTGGGGAACGGAGTGATGGTCCGGATGATAGTATTAGCTAGTAGTCCTCACTATTCTGTTAAATAGTGTGACAATAAATGTAATGAGGACTTATTCTGAGAGTGGATATTGTCTAGAAGACAGTATTTGTATTTAAACTCACAGCTCTCTTGTTGTATAAATAAGATTGTATTTATTGTAAGACCCCAACTTTAATAAATAAGGATGAATTTTCTATAAATATCATTTTTGAATATTATGGAATGAGTTTGATATAATGTTATAGTTGTGGGTAATATTTATAAATTTTGCAAAGTACGCAAGTTGTTATATAATATTCGATTGGTCAGGCAATATTCATTTTAACAAGGAATATTCGTACAACGACACAATCATTGGTGTACCCCATAACGGAATTATTATCGAATTGAGAAAACGACAAAAATACTTTATGAAGATAACGGCGGAAGTTTTACCGTTAACTGTTGAATCACCCGTCGTTAAAAGTACAGTAATACGCGTGGTTGCATAGTAGCACACGATATTGATTATTGATGTTTACGTGAGAAGTAGCTCAGTTTTGTTCAATTATTGCTACAGTAATTGCTGCATAGTATCTCATGTTATTTGATTCAATTATTGTCGATATTTTATATATTATTAAATCAATAATTGAGACGACAGAGTTATTAATATTATTATTTGCAATATTAACGTTGTCTAGAAGTTCTGTCAAGGAGAGGTTTGGTCACTTAATTGCGCGCTAATAGGGAGAAATCCTTATTGGAAAGCCCCCTCTTTCCTGGGAACGACCTGGTCGATTAATATTGCGAATTATAATAATGATGATAAATGTTGTTAAAAACATTAAGATGATTTTTATGAAGTATTTGTTATAAATATTGGCGTATTATTTGGACCCCCGCTTACCCATTTTTTTTCAAAATAATGTGAGATATGTATATGATATATATATATATATATGTTGAAAAGGACATGTTTTGGTGGGGGGTGGGGGAATACCACGGGTGGTAAGGCAAATAAAGAAGGGAATTAAAATGGTAGGATTAGATATATATATATATATATATATATATATATATATATATATATATATATGTATAATAGGTAGCATTTGTCAAGGAAAGAAAAAGGAATCACGGGTGTGTATTCCGGGAGCTAGCGTGTGTGATATATATATATATATAATACTTTTTTTATTTAAAAGCTTTGTTTTATTATATAATTATAAATAGAATATATTTTATTTTATTTAAAAGATTTTGCTTTAAATATAGACCACCAGATTAAAGTAAATCAATCCGGACCGTTCATGAGTTAGTTACTATGCAGTCCATTCTTCTATAAATAGAAGCTCATTCTTTCATTATTTCTTACGAATTCACTGAAACTCTAGAGAGAGAAAACTATAGAGAGAAAGAAGAAAAGTGTTATGCTACTTCCCTACTCTTATATCCAGTTTCTTTTACGGTAAGGGATATTATTTCTTTTGTATTCATGAAGAGAACTTTTGTTATCCCATTCTTTATTATTCTGCTAGAATAACCAGTATACGTGGACTACTCTATACTTGGTGACATTCTTCTATTAGTCCATCTTTATTATTATTCTGTTGGAATATCATATTCAGATACGTTTACGCTTTGGGACTGGTTAAAGTCTTTATTATTATTACGTTGGAATATCATGTCTATGCGTTTTACGCCGGACTGATTCTCATCTTTATTATTATTATTCGTTGGAATATCGCTCATGCATGCGTTTACGCTGGACACAGTTCCTTCAGTATTATTCTCATTGGAACATCCACGCTTGGTTAATTTTGCTCGACTGGTTTCGTTACTTATTATTCTCATTGGAATAACCTTTCTATGCAAAGTACCGCATGCATGGTGATTTCTTTTGTTATTCCATTCGTTATTATACTCAGTGGGTTAAAGTTTTGACTTCTATACTCCATGAAATTATTGGAATATCCTTGATATTTGCGCTTCATCCAATATCTTTTCATGGAAATATTATTCTGAGCATTTTTGAATTTTACTCTACAAAACAGTATCATGTTGACAATTTGGACGTTATTAGTTCTTAGATAAATTAATTCTTGAACTTGTTTTATAGAATTCCTATATCATTGTTATCATCCTCATGTTTATATTTTTGAAAGTCATCTGTGACCTATAGTGCATAGATGGACTTGGTATGATTATGACTAGGGATTATTGATTGTACTCATAATCGTAATGTTACAATTGATGTGGTAAAGTCCTCATTGCCCCGTAGTGCATTGATGGACGATTGTTGGTATGATCATGACCATTAATGAATACACAAATATTCTTGGCCGTAGAGCATGGATAATTGTGGTCGTGATACTAAAGAATATCTTTTTGGCATCGCAGCGGGTGATTCGATTGGTGTGGATTATTTATTGTCGAGTCCCAATGAATAAAAGTGATGAAAAACCTTTTAAATCGTAAAAGATAGTAGATTTTTATTCTACTTGACTCTTTTAATGGATTGCTTTGTTCCGCTACAGATTAAACTTGATGTTGTTATATTTTATCAGTTTAACACTATTGAAGGCTAATGATAATTTATTCTGAATTATCTTAGTCATAATATTTCTTCTTCGGGCTAGTTGAGCTCACCCTTTCTTTTCACCGTTCTCTTCTGGAAATGAGAACGTAGTTGCGGACTAGTCTGGGAACCCGGAGTGACGGTCCAGAGGATAGCATTAGTTGTCCTCACTATTCTATGAAATAGTGTGTTAATAATTGTAATGAGGACTCCTTTAGAGTTTGTATACTCTCTAGTAGACAATATTTGTATTCAAACTCACAGGTATGTTTTGTCGTATTGTACACGACAGTTGTATTAGTAAGTCGTATTTGAATTCTGTACCATGTATCTGGCGACTCAAGATGGGTGATGTATACCGATTATGGGGGCGTCACATTTATATTATGTACCATGTATTTGGCGACTCAGAATAGGTGATGTATACCTATTTTGGGGGCGTCACAGTTGGTATCAAATCTTGGGATATGATCCTGGCTAAGATGTGAGACTAGAACTAGGAGGAGAGGCGGGAATTCCTTCGCTAGTATGACCTACCTAAGATTATTTGGTATTTAATTGGTCGGTCAAAGTATAGGGATAATATGTTATATGTTAATTAACCTTTGTTTTGTGGCAGTATCTGAAAATGGCATCCGAGAATGTTGAGAACATCAATGGAGAACAGGAGACCATTGAGTCTACACAGATCAATAATCAGGATAATGTGCATCAGGAAGGTGACATTCCTCAGGCAAATAACAACACTGCCCAAATGATGAACGATGGAATGTTCAGAGGCTTTATGCAATTCATGCAACATCAGGCAAGAGCGGCTCCTGTACAAATGCAGGTGGAAATACTGGCAACTCTCGGATGGTCACTGCCAAGCAGTTTAAGAAGCTGGGACCACCGGAGTTTATTGGAGAGCCAAAACCACTTAAGGCGGAAGCATGGATAAAGCAGATCACCAAGATATTTGATGTCTTGGGATGCTTCGAGGAGTAAAAGGTGCCATTTTCCACCTTTATGTTACGAGGAGAGGCAAATTACTGGTGGGAATTAGTAAAACGTACTCAACCTGCCGCACTAAAGATATCTTGGGAGAAGTTCCAAGAACTATTCAACGATAAATACTTTCCCGAAATTATTCGTCATATGAAGGAGGTGGAGTTTATCAAGTTGGAGCAAAATAATATGACCGTGTCGTAATACGAGGCTAAATTTGCGAAGTTATCCCGGTTTGCATCCCATTTAGTTGATAATGAAGAGAGGATGATGCGAATGGTTTTAAGAGGTTTAAAGCCGGAGATACGTCAACATCTTATTTCTCATAAACTGTGTTTGTATTCAGATGTTGTAAATAGGGCTCAATTAGTGGAGCGCGATAACGAGTCAACGTAACAAGAGAAAGCGGTGACAAAATGATAATACGGTGAGAGAGCGATCATTGATCGGTGACAACAAGCGTGGAGGAATCAACGGGGCCGAAATGGTAACCACTTCGCCGGTGGTAATCGAGGCCAAAACAATAAGAATGGACGTTTCAAGAAGAGGAGATTCAACAATGATGGAAAGACGTCAGCACCAACACCCGTTGTTAAGGAAGGAGAACGACCACCTATCATATGCTTCAAATGCGGAGGGGAGGGACACATCAGTCCAAACTGCGAGATGTCATCCAAAGCATGTTATAATTGTGGAAGAGAAGGTTACTTAGCCCGATTTTGTCGTTCACCAAAGACAAGTTCAGCCAGGATGGAGGCACCAAAGTAGTCATAAAAAAGTCAAAAATCGGAGTCTGAGGGAGAGCGTTTGTTGTGACCTCCCAGAAAGCAAGGAACCCGAATGAGGTCATCACGGGTAAGCTTATCATAAACTCTAGCGAAGTCTATACTTTATTTGATACCGGTTCTACCCATTCATTTATTTCTCCTACTTGCGCTCAACGATTAAATTTAACTCCGGAGAAATTAGACTTTGACTTATCTGTGGAAACTCTGTTTGGAGAAACTTTCATTACATCCACTGTTTATAAGTCTTGTTTGGTTCAAATCGGTACCCTCACATTACCTGTCGATCTTAGTTCATTGAAAATACTTGCATTTGATGTCATTCTAGGGATTGATTGGTTAACTACTCATCATGCAAAAATTTATTGTTTTCATAAGGTTGTTAGCTTTCATATTCCCAATCAACCTATTATGCGAATTCAAGAAACCAAACCATTAAAATCAATCACTGTCATCTCAAGCCATAAAGCTATTCGTTTATTGAAAAACGGATGTCAAGCTTTCTTAGCTCATGTCACGGATCTAAACAAAAATACGTTAGTTTTGAATGATATTTCTATTGTTAATGAATTTTCTGACGTATTCCCTGAAGAACATCCCTGGCCTACCCCAGAGCGTGAAATTGAATTTTGTATCGACCTTGAACCTGCAGACAAAACCCATTTCCAAAGCCACATATCGAATGGCTCTATTGAACTTCGAGGAGTTAAAGACCCAACTGTAGGAATTGTTAGACATTGGCTTTATTATTCTAGTACTTCTCCTTGGGGCGCTCCTGTGCTATTCGTGAAGAAGAAAGATGGGAGTATGCAACTTTGTATTGATTATCGGGACTTGAATCATGTCACCGTCAAAAATAGGTACCCATTGCCACGTATTGATGACCTGTTTGACCAGTTGTAAGGAGCCTAATTCTTTTCAATGATTGATCTTCGTTCCGGATATCACTAGTTGAAGATGAGAACCGATGACATTCCAAAGACGGCTTTCAGAACTCGGTACGGGCATTATGAATTCCTAGTCATGACTTTTGGATTGACTAATGCTCCTGCTGCCTTCATGGATATGATGAACCGAGTATTCAAGGAATATTTGGATCACTTTTTGGTCGTCTTTATTGATGACATCCTCATATATTCCAAAACCCGTGAAGATCATGAGCAACATTTGAGGCTGATACTCCAAAAGCTTCGTGAATATAAACTTTATGCCAAGTTGAAGAAATGCGAGTTCTGGCTTGAGGAAGTGGCATTCCTTGGGCATGTGGTATCAAGTCATGGAATATCTGTTGACCCAGCAAAGATTGAAGCTATTCAAAGCTGGGAGCAACTTAAATCGATGGGATCAAGTACGTAGCTTTCTCGGTTTAGCTGGTTATTATCGGAGATTCGTGGAAGGATTTTCTCGAATCACTACTCCACTAACTCTACTAACTTGGAAAGATACAAAGTTCGGTTGGAGCGAGGAATCTGAGGAGAGTTTTTAAGAACTCAAGAGGAGACTCATTTCTGCACCTGTTTTGACAATTCCATCTGGTTCGGAGGGATTTGTCATCTCTGATGATGCTTGAGCAAAGGTTAGGATGTGTTCTCATGCAACATGGGAAAGTCATAGCCTATGCCTCACGACAACTCAAAGAATATGAGAGGAATTATCCTACTCATGATCTAGAGTTGGCAGCTGTTGTCTTCGCACTAAAGATTTGGAGGCATTACTTGTATGAGGAGAAAGTGGAGATCTTTATGGACCATAAAAGCCTCAAATATTTCTTCACTTAAAAGGAACTCAATATGCGACAGCGACGTTGGCTTGAACTGTTGAAATATTATGATCATACCATCCAATACCATCCTGGAAAAGCGAACGTGGTAGCTGACGCATTTAGTAGAAGATCATATGCGGGTACGAGTGCAATATTGTCAACGTAAAGGCCCATTTTGTATGACTTGCAAAGGATGGAGATAGAGATAAAGACTCTAGGGACCCACGTGATGATGGTGAATATACGAGTAGAACCGACTTTAATTGATAAAATTAAAGCTGTTAAAGTTAAAGATTCGGAGCTAATGCGTATAAGGAAGAAAGTGCAAGAAGGTGCTATGCCAGAAACAAGAATCGATGATGAAGGAATACTTCGAGTCAACTCCAGACTTTGTGTTCCTAACGATCCTGAGTTAAAGTATAAAATCATGATGGAGGCGCACAACACACCATTTGCAATCCATCCTGGGAGTACCAAAATGTATCGTGATCTTCGTCATACATTTTGGTGGAGTAATATAAAGAGAGAGATATCACTGTTTATCTCAAGGTGTCTAACTTGTCAACGAGTCAAGGCGGAGCATCAAGTACCAAAAGGTCCATTGCAACCACTTGAAATTCTAGAATGGAAGTGGGAGCACATTACCATGGATTTCGTTACTGGTCTTCCCAAGGTTTCTCAAGGCATTGATGCAATTTGGGTCATTGTTGATAGATTGACCAAATCTGCTCATTTCTTACCAATACGAGAAACTTATACACTTGAACGTCTTACTCATATGTATATAAACGAGGTTGTAAGATTGCATGGTATGCCAGTATCTATAGTTTCTGATCGAGACCCAAGATTCACTTAACGATTTTGGGTTAGTTTGCAAAAAGCTATGGGCACGAATTTACGATTTAGTTCGGCATATCATCCTCAGACGGACGGACAATCAGAGAGGACTATTCAAACCCTAGAAGATTTATTAAGACTCTGTATCCTTGACTTCAAGGGAAGTTGGGATAAGTTCTTACCATTGGTGGAGTTTTCCTACAACAACAGTTATCAAGCAACTATTGGCATGGCTCCATTCGAAGCATTGTATGGAAGAAAGTGTCGTTCTCCAGTATGCTGGGATGAGGTGGGTGAAGCAACTTTTTTGGGACCGGAGTTGGTACGTATGACTACGAAAAAGATTCAAACGATCCGACAACGTATAAAAACCTCACAAGATTGACAAAAGAGTTATGCTGATCTTCATCAAAAGGACGTGGAATTTGATATAGGAGATCATGTGTTATTACGAGTTGCTCCGTGGAAAGGAGTTACGAGATTTGGAAAGAGAGGAAAGCTCAATCCTCGATTCATTGGCCCATTTTTAATCCTCGGTTGAGTAAGAACTGTGACCTATAGGCTCGCTTTATCGCCAAGTATGTCTCGTGTTCATAACATTTTTCACATATCCATGTTACGTAAATATGTGGAAGACCCGAACCACATTATTGAGTTAGAACCAGACGAAATAGCTGAAGATTTAACGTATGAAGAGGTTCCTGTTCAAATCTTGGATAAGAAGGAACATATTCTACGCTCCAAGGTTATACCTCAAGTCAAAGTTTTGTGGAGAAACCACGATGTTGAGGAAATGACTTGGGCGTTAGAATCTGAAATTAAGTTAAGGTATCCTTATCTCTTCGATATACCAGGTATGTACGCTTATTTCGAGGGCGAAATTTCTTAAGAAGGGGAGGTTGTAAGACCCCAACTTTTTGAATAAAGATGAATTTTCTATAAATATTATTTTTGAATATTATGGAGTGAAATTGATATAATGTTATAGTTGTGGGTAATATTTATAAATTTTGCAAAGTACGCAAATTGTTATATAATATTCGATTGGTGGGGAAATATTCATTTTAACAGGAATATTCGCATAACTAAGCACAATCATTGGTGGACCCCCTAACGGAATTATTGTCGGATTGAGAAAACGACAAAAATACTTTATGAAAATAACTATGAAGTTTTATAGTTAAAAGCTGTTGAACTACTCGGTAGTAAAGAAATAAAGAATCTGGCGTGGTTGCATAGTAGCACACAGATTGATTATTGATGCTTACGTGAGAAGTCACTCAGTTTTGTTCAATTATTGCTATAGTATTATAAATATTGGCATATTATTTGGACCCCCGCTTACCCATTTTTTTTAAAAATAATGTGAGATATGTATAAGATATATATATATATATATATATATGTTGAAAAGGACATGTTTTGGTGGGGGTGGGTGGGGGAATACCACGGGTGGTAAGACAAAGAAAGAAGGGAATTGAAATGGTAGGATTAGATATATATATATATATATATATATATATATATATATATATATGTGTGTGTGTGTGTGTGTGTGTGTGATGAAAAGTCTTGGGTGGGGGGGGAATAGATGAAATGGTTAGGAGGGAGTATTGTTAGTATTATTATATATGTATATATAATAGGTAGCATTTGTCAAGGAAAGAAAAAGGAATCACGGGTGTGTATTCCGTGAGCTAGCATGTGTGATATATATATATATATAAAATATTTTTTTTATTTAAAAGTTTTGTTTTATTATATAATTATAAATAGAATATATTATATTTTATTTAAAAGTTTTTGTTTTAAATACGGACCGTCAGATTAAAGTAAATCAATCTGGACCGTTCAAGAGTTAGTTACTATGCAATCCATTTTTCTATAAATAGAAGCTCATTCCTTCATTATTTCTTACTTAATTCACCAAACCGTAGAGAGATAAACTATAGAGAGAAAGAAGAAAGTATCTCGCTACTTCACTACTTATATATCCAAAGACTCTTCTTCTTAAGGTAGGGAATATTATTTGTTGTACTCGTAAGGGTGTTATTCTTTTGTATTCATGAAGAGAACTTATGTTATTCCATTCTTTATTATTCTGTTGGAATAACCTGTATACGCGGGCAACCCTATACTTGGTGACATTCTTCTATTATTCCGTCTTTATTATCTTGTTGGAATATCACGTATCAGACGTTTTCGCCTGGACACGGTTCCGTCTTTTTATTATTATTACATTTGAAATATCGTATGCGTCGCGTTTTCGTGGGACTGATTAAATCCTTATTAGTATTACATTGGAATAACTTTGTCATGTCGCGGCACCGCATGCATGGTGATTTTCATTGTTATTCCATTCTTTATTATTACATTTGGAACATCCACGCGCCGGTGCTTAATTGCCCCTGACTTGGTTCCGTTATTATTATTACATTGGAATAACTCGCCTATACATCTGAATCGCATGCATGGTGATTTCTTTTGTTATTCCATTCCTTATTATACTCAGTTGGTTAAAGTTTTGACTTCTATACTACATGAAATTAGTGGAATATTCTTGATATTTGTGCTTCATCCAGTATCTTTTCATGGAAATATTCTTCTGAGCATTCTTGAATTTTACTACACAAAGAAATATCATGTTGACAATTTGGACGTTATTAGTTCCTAAATAAATTATTTCTTGAACTTGTTTTATTGAATTCTTATATCATTGTCATCATCCTCATGTTTATATTTTTTGAAAGTCATCTGTGGCCTGTAATGCATAGATGGACTTGGTATGATTATGACCAGGGATTATTCGGTATAATCATGACCGTAATGTTACAAATGATGTGGTAAAAGTCCTCATTGGCCCGTAGTGCATTGATGGACAGTTGTTGGCATGATCATGACCATTGATAAATACACGAACGTCCTTGGCCCGTAGTGCATGGATAATTTGTGGTCGTGATACTAAAGAATATCCTTAGCCGTAGTGCAGGGGTGATTCGGTGATGTGAATCATTTATTAAGCTGAGTCCTAGTGATAAAAGTGACGAAAAACCTTTTAAATCATAAAAGATAGTAGATTTTATTCTCTACTTGACTCTTTTATTGGATTACTTGTTCCGGTGCAGTTAAACTTGATGTTGTTAAATTTTATCAGTTTAACACTGTTGAAGGCTAATGATAATTTATTCTGCATTATCTTAGTCATAATATTTCTTCTTGGGCTAGTTGAGCTCACCTTTCTTTTCTTTGTTCTCTTGAGAAATGAGAACGTGGTGGGGACGAGTCTGGGGAGCGGAGTGATGGTGGTGGGATGATAGTATTAGCTAGTAGTCCTCACTATTTTGTTAAATAGTGTGACAATAAATGTAATGAGGACTTATTCTGAGAGTGGATGTTGTCTAGAAGACAGTATTTGTATTTAAACTCACAGCTCCCTTGTTGTATAATTAAGATTATATTTATATTCTGTACCATGTATTTGGCGACTCAGAATAGGTGATGTATACCTATTTTGGGGGCGTCACACTGAGTTTCTCGGGTCGGGTTGTCTCGTAGTACGTGCACTCGGGCACTGTAATGTCCACTCGAATTTTCAGAAGTGCAATTCAGGCATCCGATTGAGGTATACAGGACCTATTTCGGACCGGCCGTTGTCGAGAGTTGTACAATGGCATATGATTAGAGTTTGTACGAAGTCATTGAAGATGGGACGATGCCCTCCTGTCTTCAAGCTTCAAATTCCATCCGTTACCCCGCACAATAGTCACTCAGTGTAAGACCCCTACTTTTTAATGAATAAAATCAAATTTCCTTTATTTATTATTGTGAATAATAAGGTGTTAATTTGATATAATGCTTTGGTTATGGGTGAAATGTGCAAAATTTTCAAAATAAGTAAGTGGTTATAAAATATTCATTGATGTCGGGGAATATTTGTTTGGTCGTGGAATAATCTTTCTGTCAGGGAATATTCGTACGATGGCGCATGTGACGCCCCCAAAATCAGGTATACATCACCCATCTTGGGTCGCCACTTACATGGTACGTAATTTAAATACAACTTACTAACATAAGCTGCAGGTACAATACGACATAAATCGTGAGTTTAAATACAAATATCGTCTACTAGATATTATACAAACTCAAAAAGGAGTCCTCATTACAATTATTATCACACTATTTCACAGTAATAGTGAGGACTACTAATGCTATCTTCGGACCATCACTCGCTTCCCGACTCGCCCCGCCTATATTCTCATTTTCAAGAGAATAACGGTGAAAGAAAGGGTGAGCTCAACTAGCCCAAGAAGAAATATTATGACTAAGATAATGCGAGAATAAATTATCAATAGTCTTCAACAATGTTAAACCGATAAAATACAATAGACAACCGGTTTAATCTGCAGTGAATATGCAATCCATTAAAAGAGTCAAGTAGAAAATAAAGTCTACTATCTTTTAGGTTTTAAAAGGTTTTTCATCATCGTTATAGCCGAGACTCAAACTTTAATAAATATTCCACATCATCGAATCACCCCTCGCACTCACGGCCAAGGATATTCTTTAGTATCACGACCACAATTATTCATGCACTACGGCCAAGAATATTTGTGTATTCATTAATGGTCATGATCATGCCAACAATCATCCATCAATGCACTACTACCATCGAGGATTTTTACCACATCATTTGTAACATTACTACCATGATTACACCGAATAGTCTCTCGGTCATAATCATACCAAGTCCATCTATGCACTACAGCCACGTATGACTTTCAACATAATATAAACATGAGGATGATGACAATGATATAAGAATTCAATAAAATAAGTTCAAGAATTATTTTATCCAGAATTATTAACGCCCAAATTATCAACATGATCATCGCTTTTGTAGAGTAAAATTCAAGAATGATCGTAATAATATTTTCATGAAAAGATATCGGATAAAACGCAAATATCAAGGATATTCCACTAATTTCATGGAGTATAGAAGTCAAAGTTTTAACCAACTCGGGTATAATAAAGAATGGAATAACAAAAGAAATCACCATGCATGCGAGAGACCGCATGCATAAAAGTTATTCCAATGTAATAATAAATAACGGAACCGTGTCGTGAAATTCACAATCGATAAATGTGATGTTCCAATGTAATAATAAAGATGGAAACTGCATCCGGTGTAAAACACATGAGATAGGATATTCCAATGTAATGATAAAGGCGGAACCAGTCGGTGTAAAACACAATCGACAAGATGTTCCAACAAAATAATAAAGATTTTAACCAGTCCTGTAAAACACATGCATGAGGATGTTCCAAATGTAATAATTGAAGAATGTCACCAAGTATAGGGTAAACCACGATACAAAAGTTATTCCAATGTAATAATAAGCAATGGAATAACAATGATTCTCTTCATGAATAAGAAAGAATAACACCCCTTACATTTGGTAGGAGATTGAATCTGCGCAGAAGATTGTAGTAACAAAATACTCTTCTTCTTTTCTCTTATTCTCTCTATACTTTCTCTCTATAGCTTGAATGAATTCGTGAAAATAATGAAGCCCAGGCCTCTATTTATAGAAGATTTCTAGCTTAGCACCGCCGTGTGAAAAGGCAAGTGGCTCGACGACTAATGATGTGAAAAGAAAAGTGGTTTGGCGCTTTCAGTAATGTGAAACGACAAGTGGTTCGACGCTTTGGTAAAGGTAATTACTATTAACGAAGGTAAATACTATCGACGAAGGTAAATACTATTCACAAGGGTAATTACTATCGATTGAATGTAATTACTATTGATTGAAGGTAAATACTATTCACAAGGGTAATTACTATCGACGAAGGTAATTACTATGACGAAGGTAAATACTATTGATGAAGAGACTCTTAGATGATGACATATGAGCCCCCATAAAATAATTAAACTTACCACAAATCATTTTTTCATCAACACATATTTAATCTTTCAACAATTATTAATCATTTATAACTTGTCGTCTCAATTATTGATTTAATACTATAACATATTATATGATGATGATCTTTGTGACAATAATTAAATCAATAATATAAGAGATATGATGCAAAGAATTATTGTAGTAATAATTGAGCATAATGAGTGACTTCTCACGTAAGCATCAATAATCAATACCGATGTGCTACTATGCAAACTAGCGCCATTACTATACTTTTACCACGGGTAGTTCAACAGCTTTAACTACAGAACACCTCCGTAGTTATTTTTATAAAATATTTTGTCGTTTTCTCAATCCGACAATAATTACATTGTGGGGTCCACCAATGATTGAGCCATCAGACGAATATTCCCTAACAAAAAGAATATTCCCACCAAACGTAATATTTTATAACAACTTGCATACTTTGCAAAATTTATAAATATTACCCACAACTATAACATTATATCAAATTTATTCCATAATATTCAAAAATAATATTTATAGAAAAATTCATCTTTATTTATAAAAGCTGGGGTCTTACAACCTCCCCTTCTTATGAAATTTCGCCCTCAAAATTAGGGTACGTACCTGGTATATCGAAGAGTTAAGGATACCTTGATTTCATTTCAGATTCTAACTCCCAAGTCATTTCCTCAACATCGTGGTTCCTCCACAAAACTTTGACTTGAGGTATAACCTTGGAGCGTAGAATATGTTCCTTTTTATCCAAAATTTGAACAGGAACCTCTTCATACGTCAAATCTTTCGCTATTTCGTCCGGTTCTAACTCAATAATATGGTTCGGGTCTTTCACATATTTACGTAACAAAGATCTTGTAACTCCTTTCCAATAATATAGTTCCTACTCGATCGAGGATTAAAAATGGTCCGATGAATCGAGGATTAAGTTTTCCTCTCTTTCCAAATCTTGTAACTCCTTTCCATGTAGCAACTCTTAACAACCCATGATCTCCTATATCGAATTCCACGTCCTTTCGATGAAGATCAGCATAACTCTTTTGTCGATTTTGTGAGGTTTTTATACGTTGTCGGATCGTTTGAATCTTTTCCGTAGTCATACGCACTCAACTTCGCCCCAACAACGTTGCTTCACCCACCTCATCCCAAAGATAACGGAGAACGACACTTTCTTCCATACAACGCTCGAATGGAGCCATGCCAATACTTGTTTGATAAGCGTTGTTGTTGAGGAAAACTCCACCAATGGTAAGAACTTGTCCCAACTCCCTTGAAATCAAGGACACAGAGTCTTAATAGATCTTCAAGAGTTTGAATAGTCCTCTCCGATCGTCCGTCCGTCCCGAGGATGATATGCCGAGCTAAATCGTAAGTCTGTGCCCATAGCTTTTTGCAAACTAACCCAAAATCGTGAAGTGAATCTTGGGTCTCGATCGTAAACTATAGATACCGGCATACCATGCGTCTTACAATCTCGTTTATGTACATACGAGCAAGACGTTCAAGTGTATAAGTTTCTCGATTTCAGAAGAAATGAGCGACTTGGTCAATCTATCAACAATGACCCAAATCGCATCAATGCCTTGAGAAACCTTAGGAAGCCCAGCTTGAAATCCATGGTAATGTGCTCCCACTTCCATTTCGGAATTTCAAGTGGTTGCAATGGACCTTTTGGTACTTGATGCTCCGCTTTAACTCGTTGACAAGTTAGACACCTTGAGATAAACAAATGCTATCTCTCTCTTCATATTGCTCCACCAAAATGTACGATTTAATATCATGATACATTTTGGTACTCCTGAGATGGATTACAAATGGTGTGTTGTGCGCCTCCATCATGATATTATACTTTAAATCGTGGTTGTTAGGAACACAAAGTGCGGAGTTGACTCAAGAATTCCTTCTTCATCGATTCTTGCTTCCCAAGATAGCACCTTCTTGCACTTTCTTCCTCATACGCATCACCTCGTGTGTCAGTAGCTTAAGCGACTTTAACTTTATCGATTAAAGTCGGTTCTACTCTCGTATACTCGCTTATCATCACATGCGTCCTCGAGTCTTTAACTCTATCTCCATCCTTTGTAAGTCACACAAAATGGGCCTCAGCATTGACAATATCGCACTCAGATGCTTGCATATGATTTTCTACTCAACGCGCGCCACCATCTGCGTTCGCTTTTCCAGGATGGTATTGGATGGTATGATCATAATCTTTCAGCAGTTCAAGCCAACGTCGTTGTCGCATATTGAGTTCCTTTTAAGTGAAGAAATATTTGAGGCTTTTATGATCCGTAAAGATCTCCACTTTCTCCCCATACAAGTAATGCCTCCAAATTTTAAATCTGAAAAGACAACAAATGCTAACTCTAGATCATGAGTAGGATAATTCCTCTCATATTCTTTGAGTTGTCGCGAGGCATAGGCTATAACTTTTCCATGTTGCATAAGAACACATCCCAACCCTTTGCCCAAGCATCATGTAGATGACAAATCCTCCGAGCAGGATGGTATTGTCGGTTAAGGTCTTTGAAATAAGTCTCCTCTTGAGTTCTTGAAAACTCTTCTCACATTCTTCGCTCCAACCGAACTTTGTATCTTTCCGAGTCACCGAGTCGATGGAGTAGCGATTCGAGAAAATCCTTCCACGAATCTCCGATAATAACCAAACTAAACCGAGAAAGCTACGATTTTGATTCATCGATTTAGGTTGTTCCTACTTTGAATAGCTTCAATCTTTCTTTGGGTCAACAGATATTCCATGACTTGATACCACGTGCCCAAGGAATGCTACTTTCCAAGCCGTAACTCACATTTCTTCAACTTGGCATAAAGCTTATATTCACGAAGCTTTTGGAGTGTCGCCTTTAAGTGTTGCTCATGATCTTCACGGCTTTTGGAATAAATAAGGATGTCATCAATAAAGAAGACCGAAAGTGATCTAAATATTCCTTGAATACTCGGTTCATCATATCCATGAAGGCAAAGAGAGCATTAGTCAATCCAAAGGACATGACTAGGAATTCATAATGCCCATACCGAAGTTTAAAGCCGTCTTTGGAATGTCGGTTGGTTCTAATCTTCAATTGGTGATATCCGGAACTAAGATCAATCTTTGAAAAGAATTTGGCTCCTTGCAATCGGGTCAAACAGTCATCAATACGTGGCAATGGATACCTATTTTGATGGTGACATGATTCAACTCCCGATAATCAATACAAAATCACATACTCCCATCTTTCTTTTTCACGAATAGAACAGAGCACCCCAAGGAGAAGTACTAGGATGAATAAAGCCAATGTCTAACAATTCCGCAGTTGGGTCTTTAACTCCTCGAAGTTCAATAGAGCCATTCGATATGGGGCTTTGGAAATAGGTTTTATCTGGGTTCAAGGTAGATACAAAATTCAATTTCACGCCTCGGGGTAGGCCAGAAGTTCTTTTGGGGAATACGTCAGAAATTTATTAACAATAGAAATATCGTTTAAAACCGGCGTATTTTTGTTTAAATCGTGACATGAGCTAAGAAAGCTTGACATCCGCTTTTTCAATAAACGAATAGCTTTATGGCTTGAGATGACCGTGATTGATTTTAATGGTTTGGTCGTTTGAATTCGCATAATAGGTTGATTAGGAATATGAAAGCTAACAACCTTATTTAAAACAATCAATTTTTGCATGATAAGTAGTTAACCAATCAATCCCTAGAATCACGTCAAATGCAAGTATTTTTAATGAAATAAGATCGATTGTGTAATGTGAGGGTACCGATTTGAACCAAACAAGACTTATAAACAAAGTGGATGTAATGAAGGTTTCTCCCAACGGAGTTTCCACGAGATAAGTCAAAGTCTAATTTCTCCTGAGTCAAATTTAATCGATGAGTGCAAGTAGGAGAAATAAAAGAATGGGTAGAACCCAGATCAAATAAAGTATAGACTTCATTAGAGTTTATGATAAGCTTACCCGTGATGACCTCATTGGATTCCTTGCTCTTTGGGAGGTCACAACAAACGCTCTCCTCAGACTACTGGGTTTTGAATTTTCCGGGATGGCCTTTGGTGCCTCCATCCTAGCTGAATTTGTCTTGAGAAACGACAAAATCGAGCTAAGTGACCTTCTCTTCCACAATTATAACATGCTTTGACGGCATGACGCAGTTTGATCGATGTGTCCTCTCCTCCGCATTTGAAGCATATGATAGGTGGTCTTTCTCCTTCCTTAACAATGGGTGTCTTTGCCGACGATTTTCACCATTGTTGAATCTCCGTTTCTTGAAATGTCCATTCTTAATGTTTTGGCCTTGATTACCACCGAAGTGGTTACCATATCTCGCCCGTTGATTCCTCCACGCTTGTTGTCACCGCTTGATGACTACTCACCGGTATTATAATTTTCTTTACCGCCTCTCTTTTAGTTGTGTTGACTCATTATCGCGCTCCACTAATCGAGCCCTATTTACAACATCCGAATACAAACACGGTTTATGAGAAATAAGATGTTGACGTATCTCCGACTTCAAACCTCTTAAAAACATTCGCGCCCTCTCTCTTCATTATCCACCAAGTGGGACGAAACCATGATAACTCCGCAAATTTTGCCTCGTATTGCGATTACACGGCCAAATTGTTTTGTTCCAACTTGATAAATTCCGGCTCCTTCATGTGGCGAATACTTTCGTGAAAGTATTTGTCATTGAAAACGACCTCTCGAACTTCTCCCAAGATATCTTGAGAAAGAAGTTGAGTACGTTTTACCGATTCCCACCAGTAATCTGCCTCTCCGCGCAACATAAAGGCGGCAAAGGGAACCTTTTGCTTCTTGGAGCATCCCAAGACATCAAATATCTTGGTAATCTGCTTTATCCATGCTTCCGCCAGTAAGTGGTTTGGCTCTCCTTAAACTCCCGGTGGTCCCGGCTCCTTGAATTGTTTAGCGGTGTGACTGGCCGAGAGTTTTTTGTGTTCCACCCACGTTTTTGGACAGAGTCGCTCTCTTTCATTGTTGCATAAATTGCATAAAGCCTCCTCGAACATTTGATCATTCATCATTTGGTCAAGTGTTGTTGTTTGCATGAGGATTGTTGCCTTCGATGCACATTATCCTCGATTATTCGACATGGTGAATCAACGATCGTCGCTGCGCTCCATTGCTATTCTCAACATTCTCGTTGTCATTTTCAGACATCGCCACAAAACAAAAGGATAATTGACATGTAACAAATTATCCCTATCTTCTGACCAACCAATAAAATAGCACATAAACTTAGGTAGGTCATACTAGCGAAGGTATTCCCCTGCCTCTCCCTCCTAGTACTATTCTCACATCTTAGCCAGGGATCATATCCCTAAGCTCGATATTAACCGTGACGCCCCAAAATCGTGTATACATCACCCATCTTGGGTCGCCACTTACATGGTATGTAATTTAAATACAACTTACTAACATAACTGTCGTGTACAATACGACATAAACTGTGAGTTTAAATAAAAATATCGTCTACTAGATATTATACAAACTCAAAAAGGAGTCCTCATTACAATTATTATCACACTATTTCACAGAATAGTGAGGACTACTAATGCTATCTTCAGACCATCACTGCTTCCCCGACTCGTCTCGGCTATATTCTCATTTCAAGAGAACAAAGGAAAGAAAGGGTGAGCTCAACTAGCCCAAGAAGAAATATTATGACTAAGATAATGCAAAATAAATTATCAATAGTCTTCAACAATGTTAAACCGATAAAATACAATAGACAAACCGGTTTAATCTGCAGTTGAATACGCAATCCATTAAAAGAGTCAAGTAGAAAATAAAGTCTACTATCTTTTAGGTTTTAAAAGGTTTTCATCATCTTTGTTATAGCTAAGACTCACTTTAATAAATATTCCACATCATCGAATCACCCCGCACTACTGCCAAGGATATTCTTTAGTATCACGCACCACAATTATTCATGCACTACGGGCCAAGAATATTTGTGTATTCATTAATGGTCATGATCATGCCAACAATCGTCCATCAATGCACTACTACCATCGAGGATTTTTACCACATCATTTGTAACATTATGGTCATGATTACATCGAATAGTCTCGGTCATAATCATACCAAGTCCATCTATGCACTACAAAGCCACAGATGACTTTCAACATAATATAAACATGAGGATGATGACAATGATATAAGAATTCAATAAAACAAGTTCAAGAATTATTTTATCCAGAATTATTAACGTCCAAATTATCAACATGATCATTGTTTTGTAGAGTAAAATTCAAGAATGATCGTAATAATATTTTCATGAAAGATTTGGATGAAACGCAAATATCAAGGATATTCCACTAATTTCATGGAGTATAGAAGTCAAAGTTTTAACCAACTAGGTATAATAAAGAATGGAATAACAAAAGAAATCACCATGCATGCGATAGGCATATGCATGCAAAGTTATTCCAATGTAATAATAAATAACGGAACCAAAGTCGTGAAATTCACAACGCAAGCTGGGATGTTCCAACGAGAATAATAAAGATGGAACCGGATCCGGTGTAAAACACACGAGATAGGATATTCCAACGAGAATGATAAAGAGCGGAACCAGTCCGGTGTAAAACACATGCACAAGATGTTCAACAAAATAATAAAAAGACGGAACCGAAGTAGGTGTAAAACACATGAGCAGGATGTTCCAATGAATAATTGAAGAATGTCACCAAGTATAGGGTAAACCACGTATACAAAGTTATTCCAACGAGAATAATAAGCAATGGAATAACAATGTTCTCTTCATGAATAAGAAAGAATAACACCCCCTTACATTTGGTAGGAGATTGAATATCGCTAGAAGGTGTAGTAACAAAATACTCTTCTTCTTCTCTCTTATTCTCTCTATACTTTCTCTCTATAGCTTGAATGAATTAAGTGAAAAATAATGAAGCCCTAGGCCTCTATTTATAGAAGATTTCTAGCTTAGCACCGCTTAGTGTGAAAAGGCAAGTGGCTCGACGACTAATGATGTGAAAAGAAAAGTGGTTTGGCGCTTTGTAATGTGAAACGACAAGTGGTTCGGACGCTGGTAAAGGGTAATTACTATTAACGAAGGTAAATACTATCGACGAAGGTAAATACTATTCACAAGGGTAATTACTATCGATTTAATGTAATTACTATCGACGAAGGTAAATACTATTCACAAGGGTAATTACTATCGACGAAGGTAATTATTATCGACGAAGGTAAATACTATTGATTGAAGAGACTCTTAGATGATGACATATGAGCCCCCCATAAAATAATCAAACTTACCACAAATCATTTTTTTCATCAACACATATTTAATCTTTCAACAATTATTAATCATTTATAACTTGTCGTCTCAATTATTGATTTAATACTATAACATATTATATGAGATGATAATCGTGACAATAATTGAATCAATAATATAAGAGATATGATGCAAGAATTATCGTGAGTAATAATTGAGCATAAATGAGTGACTTCTCACGTAAGCATCAATAATCAAATACCGTGTGCTACTATGCAACCACGCCAGACATCGTATTTTTACCACCGGGTAGTTCAACAGCTTTTAACGGTAACACCTCGTGCGTTATTTTTATAAAAAATATTTTGTCGTTTTCTCAATCCGACAATAATTACATTGTGGGGTCCACCAATGATTAAGCCATTGTATTTAATATTCCCTAACAAAAGAATATTCTCCGACCAAAACTAATATTTTATAACAACTTGCATACTTTTGCAAAATTTATAAAATTACCCACAACTATAACATTATATCAAATTTATTCCATAATATTCAAAAATAATATTTATAGAAAAATTCATCTTTATTTATAAAAGTCGGGTCTTACGGTATGACCATTTCATGGGCCATATAATGTAATAACTTGTGGGATGAAGAAAACAACAAATTTGAATTTTTATAAATAACTACAGTAGTTATTACCATTAACATTGTTGGAATACCCAGTGGTTAAAATACTGAATATGCATGGTTGCATGAAGATATTACCAAGTTTGCATAAAGATTTTGAATTATTGATTCTTGCGTAAGAAGGCACTACTCAATAATTGTTTACAGTAATTACTCGCTCAATATTTTATTTTATTGGTTCAATAATTGTTGCGTTGATATTTTATATTATTGTTGTTTCAATAATTGTCATCGCACAGTATTTCCCATTATCGGATCAATAATTCATATTATTTGAATAATATTATGAGATAACATTATTGGCAATGTCTAGAAAGTTCTGTCAAGGAGAGGTTTGGTCACCTAATTGCGCGCCAGTAAAGAGAAATCCTTATCGAAAATCCCCCTCTTTCTTGGGAACGGCCTGGTTGTCATAATTGTGATTCTGTAATACTATTTGTTAATAATTAATTATTAATTTATATGATAAGGAGATATTTATTTGATGTGGATATAAATGATGGATTTATTTATTTTATGTGGTTATTAATGAAGGAATTAATGTTGAGGTGTTTTATCAGTATTTTGTCGGATTGGAGGAATTAAAAGATCAAACCAGTGTTCTTGAGATATATTGCGTGAGTTATAATTTTTGATCCGACTGTTGGATCGTTGTGATTTTTGGATATGTTATACATATATAACTTGAGTATATGTCCACAAATTTTGAACCGTTAAAAATGATTGTATGATTTGTTATGAATTTTAAGAGGTGACTAGTTCAGAAATTGTTGAAGTATCCGAATTTATCATTTTGGTGGAAAATTCTAGAATTGGTGGACCCCACTTTTGGTTGGTGAGAAATGTGCTCAAATTGAATTTCAAATGTGGTGGGTGGAAATAGTAGCAGGTAAAGCCATCGGGTAGCAGGTCAAGTTTACTTCGGCGTGCTAACATTTTCCTATAAATAGAAGGCTAAGTTAGAATTGAAAATCACACCAGAAACATAAGCTTTCTCTCTTTCTCACTCTATATTATCAAGTGTATTTTGTGAGTATTTAGATACTTTATGAGTTTTTATTTATCAGTTCAAGTTTCCTTCAGCCTTATACTGATATTCCGATCAATAGTACTATTATTTTGAGGTATGGGATTTTAAGGGATTGTAAGGGATGTTATTTTTTTCCTAATGATGTTATTCTTTCAATATCATTATACCGAAATATTGGTATGGATTTTATTGTGGAATTTCTACCTTTTTGTGTCGTGGTTACTATTCACGTATACAACATTATTCACGTATACGACACTATTCACGTATACGACACTATTTATGTATATGGCACTATTTATGTATATGGCATTATTTGCATATACGGTACTATGTACGAATACGGAGTACTATTCACGAGTTACTATTCATGAGTAACTATTCACGAGTTACTATTCATGAATTACTATTCATGAGTTACTATTCACGAGTTACTATCCACGGGTACTATTCATGACAAAATTGGTTTCTTTTTCTGACCAAATTATCGTTGATTTATGAATCTTACTCTTGAAATTAAATCCGTGTTTTGATCATATTATTTTTATTATCATATATAACATTTTTATAATCTTGGTGAAGAAATTTCTCTTTGACTTGAGTGTAAAGATGGGTAGATTATTGGTATGATCATGACTATGGGTTCTCTTTGGCCAGTAGTGCAAAGTTGAATCGTTGACTGGTATGATCATGACCATTGAATTTATAATTGAATATTTTTAGCTTAAGTGCAAAGGTGAAAGGATCAACATGGTTATAATTATGGTTTATATAAATTCTGAAATGATTATGTATTTCTTTGAGATATGAATATCTTTGGCCTGTAGTGCAAAGATGACCTATTTTTGAATATCTTTGGCCTGTAGTGCAAAGATGATATGTTGTTGAATAACTTTGGCATGTAGTGCAAAGATGACCTGTTTTTGAATATCTTTGGCTCGTAGTGCAAAGATGACTTGTTGATGAATATCTTTGGCCCGTAGTGCAAAGATGAATTTATTAGTATGATTATAAACAGGAACTGTGATTTGGTATAACCATGATCTTTGATGTTTCAGGTAAAGATAGGTGATGAAAATTATCTTCGTCCTGGGTGCGAAGAGGAATTTAGAATCACAATTATGATTATGAGTTATTCATATAATTGTGGAAAGGAACTGTTGATTTATGTTACAAGAATAAAGCATTGTTGGTGGACTTTTAACATGGAGAAGATAATAAACTTTATGGTCTATTTGACTCTTCTAATGGATTGCTCGTTCCGCTGCAACTATGGTTGAAAAGTTTTATCATCTACCATATGTTCTAAATCTTAGATTTATTATTGTTGAAGGCTATTGATAATTTATTTATCTTTAGTCATGATATTCTTTACTAGGCTAGTTGAGCTCACCCTTTTGCTTCACAATTCCTTTCAGGTAATAAGAGTGTAGCTGGGTCGAGCGAGGGTAAAAGGGGAATAGAACGGTGGTCTCTAGCGGTGGAAGTTCTCCCTAAACAGTATAGAAAAGTGTGTTATATTTTATACATCATTTAGTAGTTATATTTGGTGAATCAAATAGGATGAGGAGAACCCAACGTTGGAAGGGTGTTTTGCCACTATCATACAAGATGTCTAATGACATACAACCTCGTGTTATCATAAGACAGGGTTGTGCACATCCACTTGCTGAGTATATCTACGAGCACTACCTATATGATCTTGGAGTTTATTTGAAACATAATTTTCAATTGGAGACAGTGGAGATAGTTATATGTCAAGAGAAGACTCACCATTGGAAAGAACATGATAGTAATCTTCTCATTTTTCTTTGGGGTCTATTGGGTCAACCAAGGATAATTCTGTGGACATATGATATCTATCATAACCTAGACGCATGGTCTCCCATGTACGAAGGTTTCCTTGAGCACTTTCCAAAGATTTTAATTTCTAAAATAGTTTTTGACTGTACCTTTATGTAAGGTACCATTGTGACGTGCTATCCAAGGTTGGGATGAGAGTCATAGTTGGTATATATTTGTATCAAAACTCACAATATATGTGTTGTTGTATTTTGCACGACAATTGTTGTAATAAAGTTGTAGTTGTTTTCTGTACCATGTATTTGGCGACTCATAATAGGTTGGATGGATTGGACCTATTTTGGCGGTGTCACACTCAGGATTGGTTTTCCTTGGCTCTTGTGGGACATCGTTGTGTATAGATATATGTCTAAAATATTAAGACGACGTGGCGTGGCATCGTGTTGGCGAGATGACGATGTTGACCCTCACCGGTGTTATCGTCGGACTGGGCTGATAAAGCAGATGTTGCTCAAAGCTTCGCTGAGATTGGACTGCTGCATTTGTTGAAGGTCCTCATTGTCATCTTTGTGGTGTGCCTGTCTTCCTGGTGTTATCGTTGGGTTGGTGCAGAGTATCTCGTTGTTAACGCCGAGATTGAAGTTGGTCGCATTTGAAACAAGCATTTCTGGGGTTATCGCCGAAACTGCATTCCTTGGGGTTATCACCAAGGTGGGTGGCTATTCCCATGGT
Organism: Panax quinquefolius; assembly: GCA_020205615.1. Classification (NCBI taxonomy): domain Eukaryota; kingdom Viridiplantae; phylum Streptophyta; class Magnoliopsida; order Apiales; family Araliaceae; genus Panax; species Panax quinquefolius. Next base: position 91,328 of record JAINUW010000193.1, read on the forward strand.
CAAATTTGACCGGATACCTCGGGGTTATCTCTCAGATTAATCGGTCTTCTCCGGTGTGTGTTCCAAGATTGGATCCGCACGCCTCTGGGGTTATCTCTCGAGGTTGGAATTGTTACTCCCAAAGGTGTGTTCAGGGTTCTTTCTTTGAACTTCCGGTAGTATCCGGTATGGATATGGGTTGTCTTTCAGGGTTCCCTCTTAAAAGACGAATCTGTCCTCTTGTAATGTTAGTGACAGTAGTACAGAAAATTTTGAGTGTCTATACTACGTGAATTATAGAGATCCATATTCACGAAGATTACTTATGTTTTATAGGAAATGTATTTAATATTTTGAATGTAATATGTTGTTGAATTTTAAGTTGAGTTATCCGGTTTATATGGATATCTATTATGATATAAGACTTTGTATAGTCATTTTGTTGTAACGATTCATGATATAATTTGAATCGAAGAGATGTAATGTAAAGGTTGCGATTTAGGGAAATAAAGAAGGAAATGTATAAAAGATTTAAATATTCCGCGTTTTTAGTGATTTTAATATAAAATAATGATGTAAAATTAGAGGTTGAATGTATGGTTAACGATCGAAGTCGATATTTAAATTATATGAATTTTGGGGTCATTACAGGGTTGTTCATCTCAGTTTTAATATACGAGTCCACACCAAAGTAAGTTTGGTTTGGATAAGCTTCAAAGGTAATTTAGAGTTCAACAAACATCAACTAAGGATTAATTGAATCAAAAGTATAATGATAATGTGAAAGTTCGATATAAACGTAATACAAGGTAGTTATGAACCATAAATGAATAATATGATACATTAAAGTTATGCTTTAAGAATAATGTTCAAAGCATTAAAAATATGTAATGAACCTAACTTGAAGAACAATGATAAGCTAAGGTTACATTTTCCATTAAAGAAACAAAATTAAGAACTTTGCTCGATAGAATTCAAGAACTTGCATAATAATAATCAAGTTAGGGTAAGGAAACATGATTAAATAAAGTTTAGGGTTAGAGAAATTGCATAAAGTGAGATAGGATAAACTCAAATAGAGATTAGGGTTCAAAAACTTGCCTCATGCGTAGGTTAAACGATCAATACTCACGTTCACCACAAGTCCTATACATACCATATGCATTAACAACAATATTTAGTTATACTAATATTAACTTCACGAGTTTAGTTCCCACTTTTAGTATTTCTCTTTAACTTAGTTAGAGTTTTTGTTTACTACCACAAGTCACATATTACAAGACCGAAGTCTGGAAATCTTAAGTTTAAACAACATCGCATCTTTTCATGAGCATAACATTTTAGCTCTTTTATAACTTATCAAATTATCATGACATGTCAACATATTAATGTTAATAACCTGATATAACATCTTATTACATGTCCAAAACATTATCATGTTCCTTAGATTAGGTTAAATTAACACACAAAAGACTGCATTTGCATACGTGCATCCTGACGCCCTCTAATTGCCTCGTAGTGCACTTCAGTCCTAATGATGGCCATTTTGACCCCTGCTAACAACATCAAATTGAAAAACTTAAAGGAAAAAAAGTTGTAGGTCTACTTGTCCTCGTTCCGGATCATCTTGAATCGCATCAATCATAATCTGTATGAAAAGGTAATGCCCATTTTAGTAAAACATATTCGGTCAGATTTTCACTAACACTTGGCAAGTCTGCCTACCCCCCGTCGGGTCGAGGGTTTTGAGCTAAAAAATGCCGACGGGGCAGGTCCCCATGCTGGGGAGGCATAATATTCTGGTAATGGCCACTGGGGCGGGGGTACCTAGTATCAGCTTCTGCAGTTCGCGAACGAACACAACCGAAAGCCAAATTAGGCCTAAAAACTCCTTTCAAACAACCATTCCAACTTACCCAAGTTGTAATAATTTTACATAAACATAAACTAAGGTTTCTAACATGTTTCTAACTATATTAACAACATAAACATCAAAATTACAACCTCTAAATTTTAATTTTTTTTTTACTATTTCTTCACTTTTAGACATTCTTAGCGAAACAATTTACTGTAATTTCATTTTACAATCAAAATAGTCCGTTTAAATCATATTGTTTTCGTTTCTTCATATATTTTCACAATCAACAAACAATTTACAGTTTAACACACGAATTGAAAATCAATTTTAATTCTAAATAAGCCATATCATATATATATACCACTGTAATTCAAATTCTTCAATACTAAACATGTTTTTACAAATTTGATTACTCTACATCACGAATAATTGATATAAAACATGTTATCAACACTTATTAACACATATAACACCATGTTATCAAAAATGATAACAGACGCACATGATAACTCAAAAACACAAAGAACTATGAACAAAAGGTTTAAATTACTACCTTAAATTTCTTGTTTGAGCAACACAGATGATAACAATCTCCTTTGATTTTCTCAAACTCACAAAACTCTTCTCTTCTTCCTTCTCCATTTTCTCTTTTTTCTCTTCTTTTCTCTCCTTTGTTCTTTCTTTTCTAACTTAACGTAAATAAAATAGACGCACACAATACTAATACGTATTAACAAAAAAAATAAAAATTGACATAATAATAATAACTCTACTTAATATATTAGTTATTTTATTTTAAATTCAAAAGCCACTAAGTCTTGTTTGGCAAAACAGAATTAAAAATAAGTACTTAAAATTCGTATGCCTTATTTGGTAAAACAAAATTAAAACTTCTTTTAGTTTATTTTAATAACTCACTTATTATATAGTTTAATGTCACATTCTATTTAATTAAATTCTAATATTCAAATTCAATTAAATTAAAACTAACAAGAACTTATTAATCAATTTGCCACATAATCACATTACCACAAAATTATAATTTCCTTATAATTTTATTTACTAAATTACTACATTACTTTCATTACTTAAATTAAATTAAAATAACTCATTTAATCCTTATCAACTCTCTAATTTAATTATTAAATTAAATTAGAATATTACCACATACTAATTAATTCCTCACTCTTTTTTTAATTAACTTTAAAATACCAAATTACCAATTATCAACTTAATTAACATATTACCTTAATTAAGTTAATTCCCCACAACTCATGAATTATTTATTTAACTAATAAAAATTAAATTTAACAAATATTTATTAAACAATAAACACATCAACTAAAATATTTATTTAATTCAATAAATATTTGAAATTACAATTAAAAATTATAGATTGTTACAGTTCATATGAAAGTTCACAACAATTGTGAGAAGGAGTCCGGGAGTGAGTGCGAAATCAAATCTTGGCTCAACTCTCCATCTATGACAAAACCTTGTTGTCCTAGTCGTCTAATCAAATTGATCATGTTTAGGACATGTATCTGTACTATAGTGCCATCGGTCATTCTAGATCGGAAGAGTTTTTTAGATATCTTATATCTATCAATCATACTTTCCTCACAATTCAACTCTTTGAAATGCAGGAGTATATATAGTAGGAACATCCATAGTTTTATGCCGACTTTAAAGTTTGTTACTCATGGATGCGAGCATGATGCATTGAGCTAACTATGCATCATCTTGCCATTTTTTAAAGTAGCAATGTCTTCCTCAGAGGCATTGTTTCCAATTATTGCAGGTATATGCATATTAAGGACACAAGATAGCTTTTCAGATGTGAGAACTATTCTCAATTTCCTTAACAAGTTCGTTTAATTCGGTCCGGTTAATTTAACATCTAATATGCTCCGCATTGATAATAATTTAGACATTGTAAAATTTTGTAGATGAATTTAATTAATAACATTTTTAGCATACATTATTTTATTATTTAATTAATTACCAAGATAAATTAGGTCTTGTCTTAAATTGGTATCTCTCATTATTTTCTTCAAACTATATTATCCTCACTTATATAGTTCGGCAAAATCTAATTAAAGATTTGCTAATGAGAATAAGGATCCTATTTCAAATGTATATATCCTTGTGCAATACAACAAACTATATATAAATAAATAGGTAGACAACTCTTGTCAATTACATCAGCATGTAACTCCTTGTATTTTACCTCTTAGATTATTATGATCAAGTGCAACACTTCTGAATCATAATTATATCCAAGTTAAGTCCAACCTAACACTTCCATATATTCAAAAGAAAAACAATGTCCTTGTGTGCCCCAACAAAACAACATCGTTCAATCTATTTATAAGCATCAAATGTGATAAAATAACATCTCAAAAAATTAATATAAGCCTTTTCAAGCACACCCAAAATAGGTCCATTCCATCCAACCCATTCTCGAGTCGCCAAATACATGGTACGTAAACAACTACAACTTTATTATCACAACAATAAAATCTGTGAGTTTAAAACAAATATTATCTTCTAGACAATATTTATACTCAAATAAATCCTCATCACATTTATTGATACATTATTTTACAATAATGGTGAGGACTACTAAACAACTCTCTAGAACCTTCATTCCATACCCCGACTAGTACTCGCTACATTCTCGCCTCCCCGAGAAGAAAATGGAACAACAAGGAAAAAGGGTGAGCTCAACTAGCCCAAGAAGAATGTTATGACTAAGATAATATACAACAAATTATCGTTAGTCTCCAACAGGAAAAACTGATAGAATACAATAGACAACAAGTTTCAGATCAATATTCGCAATGAAAATAATAATTCATGTAAGAGTTACGTAGAGAATGAAATCTACTATAATCTATGAATTTAACACCCATCATCAATATTTTATCCTCGTAACATCAATCAATATTCATCTCAAATCAAATATTCATCTTTTGCACCACAGCCAAAGATATTCATCAATCGGCCATGTTCATCTCAACACTGCTCATCTTTGCACTAAAGGCCAAAGATATTCATCAATCGGCCATGTTCATTTAAACACTGCTCATCTTTGCACTAAAGGCCAAAGATATTCATCACGGCCCGGTCTTGTTCATTTAAACACTGCTCATCTTTGCACACTAAAGCCAAAGATATTCATCATGCATCATGTTCATTTAAAACACCGCTTCATCTTTGCACTACAGCCAAAGATATTCTTCAGAAATCATTCATCTTTGCACTACATGTGCCAAAGATATTCAATAATATCATCATTTAAGACCGAGGATGATGAAAAAATATTTTAAAGAACGAATCCAAAGGAAACAAAATGACAAGGATTAAGGATTAAGGATTCATATTTGGTTTTATCCACGTCCAAAAATACCTCAAAAATAATCATAGTGAAGTAAAATTCAAGAATGATCAAAACATGGATACAATCAAAGCTATTATCCGTAATAGATATTTTAGATTTAAAAGAAAAATTTTTATTTTTCTATGAATAGGCCAGATTCGTGAATAGTGTCAGATACGTGAATAGTGCCGTATACGTGAATAGAATCCGACACCAAAAGATAGAAATTCCACAAAAAACATCTTCACGCTTCATGAATAGTATCGTGAATAGTAACTCGTGAATAAGAACTCGTGAATAGTAACTCATGAATAGTAACTCGTGAATAGTAACTCATGAATAGTAACCCGACATGAAAAAGTTCCAAATTTGATAAAAAGTACCAACCAATATTTCAAAGATAATGATATCAAGAATTAATATCATTCGAGAAGAAAATAACATCCCTTACCTCAAAGAATCAAGATTTCTAAGGAAAAGGCTCAAGTGATGTCGAATGAAACTTGTAGATCTAACAAAGAACTCTCAAAGTATCTAAATACTCACAAAATACGCCAATAATATAGAGAGAGAAAGAGAAAACTTTGTTTCGTGTGATTTTCAATTCTAACTTAGCCCTCTATTTATAGAAAATGTTAGCCTCACCAAGGCATTTGACCAAGCACCGATGGCTTTTACTCGCTACTATTGCCACCCACCACATTTGAAATAAAATTCAGCACATTTTTTCACCAACCACAAGTGGGGCCCACTCAATTCTAGAATTTTCCACCAAAATCAATTATAACCCTAATTTCCTAATCCGACACCTCTTAAAATTCATAACAAATCATTCGTGAATTTTTAACGGCTCAAAATTTGTGGACATATACTCAACTTATGTATGTATAACATACCCAAAAATTACCACAATCCAACTATTTGATTAAAAATTATAACCCCTTAATATATCTCAAAACCCCGATTTGATTTTTAATACCTCCAATCCGATAAAATACCGATAAAACACCTCAACATTAATTCCTTCATTAATAACCACATAAATAAATCCATCATTTATATTCATATAAAATAAATATTTTCTTATCATATGAATCAATAATTAATTATTCACAAATAATATTACGTAATCACATTTATGACAACCAGCCGCTCCTCAGAAAGAGGGGCTTTCCAATAAGGATCTCTCCTCATCGGGCGCCGCAATTAGGTGACCAAACCTCTCCTTAGATGTAACTTTCTAGACATTGCCAATAATGTTATCTAATAATATTATTCAAATAATATGAATTATTGATCCGATAATGGGAAATATCTGCGCAAAGGACAATTATCAAACAACAATAATATAAAATATCAACGCAAAGAATTATTGAATCAATAAAATAAAATATTGAACAAGAATTCATCGTGAAAAATTATTGAGTAGTGCCATTCACGTATTTAATCAATAATTCAACAACATGCTGTAATACCGTGCAGCTACTGCGGCAACCACGCCAGACATCGTATTTTAACCACCGGGTATTCCAATAGCCTTTAATTCAGAAGAATAACTACGCCGTTATTTATAACCACCCAAACTTTGTCGCTTTTCCTCATCCAATCGCTCCGTTATGGGGCCCACACACGGTCGCTACCGTCGCATTTAATATTCCCGACAAAGATTTAATATTCCACCACCAAACTAATATTCCCCGACAAAAATGAATATTTTATAACCACTTGCTTATTTTGAAATATTTATGATTTAACCCTTAACTATCCACATTAATCAAATCAACCCTTACTATTTCAAAATAATAAATAAAGGAAATTCCTTTTTATTTAAAAAATTTTTGGTCTTACAACCTCCCTCCTTATGAAATTTCGTCCTCGAAATCGACGACGACGGTGTGTTTCAAAAGGTAAAGATACTCGCTTTCATTTTCGCTTCCAACTCCCTGTGTCATTTCCTCAATAAGATGGTTTCTCCACAAAACTTTAACTTATGGTATAACCCCAGACATAGGTCATGTTCTTTCCTCTACAAAATCTTGACAGTACCTCCTCGTGACGTTAAGTCTTGGCTATCTCGTCCGGCTTCTAACTCAACGACGTGTTTCGGGTCGTCCACATATTTACGTAACATCGATACGTGAAAAACGTTATGAACACGCCATACTTGGTGGTAAAACGAGTCTATAGCACACGCTCCTATTCGATCGAGAATTTCAAATGGATTAATAAATCAAGGTTCGAGCTTTCCTCACCTCACCGATTCTCGCTTTTAAAATAACAACTTTCGCACCTCCTTCTTCAAATTCATCACCCTGTGTAGCTTGAACAAATTTTAACTTTATCGATTAAAGTCGATTATACTCAGATATCATCACGCATCAGATATCATCACGTGGGTACCTAGAGTTTTCATCTCCATCTCTATTATTTGTATATTATACTTAAATGAGTCTTTGACAATATTGTACTCAGATTTCAGATATACGATCTTCTACTCAACACGCCACCTACCACGCTCGCTTTTCCAGATGGCATGGTCGTAACACGTGTTAAATGAGTCTCTCTCGAGTTCTTCAAGCTCTTCCCACATTCCTCGCTCCATTCGAATTTTGTATCTCTACGAGTTAGCTACGTTAATGGAATAGCGATTCGAGAATATCCTTCAACTAATCTCCGATAATAACCAACTAAGCCTGTAAAACCACGATTTCGACATCGACTTAGGTTGTTCTCAATCGCGACTCATATCCCAACCTTGGATAAGACGTCACAATGACACCTATCGCTTTACTATCGCATCTAATACGACGCCCCTTACAGAGAGTCCGCTTAGTGAATTCCACAAAGGAAGTCACAAGATAAAGGCTCATGTACCAAATTTATAGTTGAATTTTTAACTCCAAGTTCAATAGAGCCATTCGATATGAGATTTTAGAAATGAGTTTTGTACCGGGTTCAAAGTCGATACAAAATTTAATATCGCTTTGGGAGTAAGCCAATAAATTCTTCAGAAAACGTCAGAAAAATCAATAACAACAAGAATATTATTCAAATCGACGTGTCTTTATTCAAATCCATAACATGGACTAAGAAAACTTGACATCCGTAATAAACGAACGACTTCATGGCTTGATATGAAAATGTTTGACTACAATGGTTCGATGCTTGAGTTCGAATAACAAAGTTGCTTAGAATATGAAAACTAACAACCTTACAAAAGCAATCAATTTTGCATGATGAGTAGTTAACCAATCAATCACATCAAAAGCAAGTATCTTTAAAGAGATAAGGTCAATGTGTAAGGTAATGGTGCCAACTTGAATCAAACAAGATTTTTAAACAACGGATGTAATGAAAGTTTCTCCTAACTGAGTCTCCATAAATAGGTCAAAGTCTAATTTCTCCGTAGTCAAGTTCAAACGCTGAGCGCAAGCAAGAGAGATAAAAGAATGGGTAGAACCCAGATTCAGTAAGGTATAAACTTCGCAAGAATTTATAATTAACTAACCCGTGCTAACTTCGCTCGTTCCTCAGATTTTAATTTGGCCACGACAAACGCCTTCCAGAATCGCTGACTTTGACTTTTCGGGACATCCTTTCGAGTCACCATTCTCGCTGACTAGGGTTTCGATATCGCATAACTCGAGCGATATGTCCTTCTCTTCCACAATTATAGCATACCTTAAACTGCTGGGCGCTTTGGAATGATATGTCCCTCTTCCCAAGATTTTAAAATATACGACCGATGGTCTTTCTCCTCCTTAGAACTAGTTGCACATCGGTACCGACGCCTTCACATGGTCGCTGTGAATCTCTTTTTAAAATCTCCTCCCAACTCGCTTCTTCTATTTTCATGGCCACGATTACCACCAGAGTGGTTACCGCCTTTGTCCGTATTCTTCTTTCTCCACCGTTATCGTTATTCGATGATCGCTATCTTCTTGTATGATCCTCGTTATGGTCCCTCGGTTGAACGCATTTCGCTATATCTCGCTTCTAACAACCGAGCCTCGCTTACAACATCTCGAATAGAGAGAAAATTTATGAGAAATGAGATATATCGACGATGCCGGGTTTCAAACCTCTCGTAAACATCCGCGCCATACGCTCCTCATTCTCCACCAAATGAGGTGCAAACTCGATAACTCCGCGAACTTCGCCAGATCGGGACACCGCCATGTTATTCTCGCCCAATCTAATAAACTCCACTTCCTTCATACGATTTAATACTTTCGTGGAAGTACTTGTCATTGAACTGCTTCAAACGCCTCCCACGACATACGCCGAGTGCAAATTGAATGGTACGCTTCACGATTCCCACCAAGAATCGCTTCGCCATTTTAACATAAAAGTAGCGAATGGAACTTTCGTTCTTCTTCGCATCCCAAGACATCGAATATCTTTGTAATTTGCTTGACCCATGTTTCCGCCATGATCGGATCCGCTTTCCTGCACTCGTGGTCCCAACTTTCGAATCGCTTGGGTCGTGACCACCCGTGAATTGCTATCATCTCCTCCTCAGATTTTGAACACGAAGTCTCCTCGTCCGATTTTGCATGAATCGCAAAAAGCTTCTAAACATCCCCTCGCTCATCATCTCGCTTCAGGTGGTGTTATTCATGGAGGTACATTGCCACCTGCTGCACGCTCTCCTCGTCATAGTACAGCATCTCCACTGCCTCATTTACTCCACTATTAATATTCTCAACGACATTCTCAAACATCACCATAAAACAAGGGTTAATTAAGGAAATCAATCACATAATATCCCTATATATCGACCAACTAACAAATAAGCTTAGTAGACACACTAGCTAAGGATTTACTCGCTCCCCCTCCTAGTTCTATTCCCCGATCTCCGCCAGAGATCATATCCCTAAGCTCGATATTAAACCGTGATTTAACCCCAAAATAGGTCCATTCCATCCAACCCATTCTCGAAGTCGCCAAATACATGGTACGTAAACAACTACAACTTTATTATCACAACAAAAAAACTGTGAGTTTAAATACAAATATTATCTTCTAGATAATATTTATACTCAAATAAATCCTCATCACATTTATTGATACATTATTTTACAATAATGGTGAGGACTACTAAACAACTCTCTCTAGAACCTTCATTCCCATACCCGACTAAGACTCGCTACATTCTCGCCTCCCCGAGAAGAAAATGGAACAACAAGGAAAAGGGTGAGCTCAACTAGCCCAAGAAGAATGTTATGACTAAGATAATATACAACAAATTATCGTTAGTCTCCAACAGGAAAAACTCGATAGAATACAATAGACAACAAGTTTCAGATCAATATTCGCTAAAAAAAATAATAATTCATAGTAAGAGTTACGTAGAGAATGAAATCTACTATAATCTATGAATTTAACAAACCATCATCAATATTTATCCTAACATCAATCAATATTCATCTCAAATCAAATATTCATCTTTGCACTACAAGCCAAAGATATTCATCAATCATCATGTTCATCTCAACACTGCTCATCTTTGCACTAAAGGCCAAAGATATTCATCAATCCATCATGTTCATTTAAACACTGCTCATCTTTGCACTAAAGGCCAAAGATATTCATCATCGGCCATGTTCATTTAAACACTGCTCATCTTTGCACTACAAAGCCAAAGATATTCATCGGCCGGCCATGTTCATTTAAACACCGCTCATCTTTGCACTATGTGCCAAAGATATTCTTTAGAAATCATTCATCTTTGCACTACAGCCAAAGATATTCAATAATATCATCATTTAAGACCGAGGATGATGAAAAAATATTTTTAAAGAAACGAATCCAAAGGAAACAAAATGACAAGGATTAAGGATTAAGGATTCATACTTTGGTTTTATCCACGTCCAAAAATACCTCAAAAAAATAATCATAGTGAAGTAAAATTCAAGAATGATCAAAACATGGATACAATCAAAGCTAGTATCCGTAATAGATATTTTAGATTTAAAAGAAAAATTTTTATTTTTCTATGAATAGTGCCAGATTCGTGAATAGTGTCAGATACGTGAATAAGGCCAGAATGAATAAAATCTCGACACCAAAAGATAGAAATTCCACAAAAAAACATCTTCACGCTTTCTTAATAGTACTCTTGAATAGTAACTCGTGAATAAGTAACTCGTGAATAGTAACTCATGAATAGTAACTCGTGAATAGTAACTCATGAATAGTAACCCTACATGAAAAAGTTCCAAATTTGATAAAAAGTACCAACCAATATTTCAAAGATAATGATATCAAGAATTAATATCATTCGAGAAGAAAATAACATCCCTTACCTCAAAGAATCAAGATTTCTAAGGAAAGGCTCAAGTGATGTCGAATGAAACTCAGTACCTAACAAAGAACTCTCAAAGTATCTAAATACTCACAAAATACGCCAATAATATAGAGAGAGAGAGAGAAAACTTTGTTTTCGTGTGATTTTCAATTCTAACTTAGCCTCTATTTATAGAAAATGTTAGCCCACCAAGGCAGACTTGACTCGCCACCGATGGCTTTTTACTCGCTACTATTGCCACCCACCACATTTGAAATAAAATTCAGCACATTTTTTCACCAACCACAAGTGGGGCCCACTCAATTCTAGAATTTTCCACCAAAATCAATTATAACCCTAATTTCCTAATCGACACCTCTTAAAATTCATAACAAATCATTCGTGCATTTTTAACGGCTCAAAATTTGTGGACATATACTCAACTTATGTATGTATAACATACCCAAAAATTACCACAATCCAACTACGGATTAAAAATTATAACCCCATAATATATCTCAAAACCCCGATTTGATTTTTAATACCTCCAATCCGATAAAAAATACCGATAAAACACCTCAACATTAATTCCTTCATTAATAACCACATAAATAAATCCATCATTTATATTCATATAAAATAAATATTTTCTTATCATATGAATCAATAATTAATTATTCACAAATAATATTACGTAATCACATTTATGACAAACCAGCCGCTCCTCAGAAAGAGGGGCTTTCCAATAAGGATCTCTCCTCATCGGGCGCCGCAATTAGTGACCAAACCTCTCCTTAGATGTAACTTTCTAGACATTGCCAATAATGTTATCTAATAATATTATTCAAATAATATGAATTATTGATCCGATAATGGGAAATAATGCAAAGCGTTGACAATTATTGAACAACAATAATATAAAATATCAACGCAAAGAATTATTGAATCAATAAAATAAAATATCGAATAAAGAATTCATCGTGGAAAATTATCGAGAAAAGGCCATCTTACGCATTTAATCAATAATTCAACAAATCATCTGTAATACCGTGTAATACCGTGCAACCGCGCAGACATCGGCAACCACGCCAGACATCAGATTTTAACCAACCGGTATTATTTATTTTAACCCAGAATTGTCGCTTTTCCTCATCCAATCGCTATTTATAACCACCCAAACATGGGCTGCTTGCGTCGCATTCGAATCATCCAATCGCTCCGAATATTCCATGGGCCAAACGAATATTCGGTCACAAAAATGAATATTTTATAACCACGCATTTTGAAATATTCGTATTTAACAGCATTTAATATCCACATTCCACAAATCAAACTTAATATTCAAAATAATAAATAAAAAATGAATATTTTATAACCATTTAGGGGCTTATTTTGAAATATTACATGATTTAACCCCATTTACTATCCACATTAATCAAATCAACCCTTACTATTTCAAAATAATAAATAAAGGAAATCATAAACTTTTATTCAAAAAAAATTTTGGTCTTACAAGAAATTAATTTTAAAATAAAATAAAGTCTTTTATTTTATTAAAAATTTAAATCATAATAAACTTATTTATTTTATTTTATCCAATTTTGAATAAAAATATAATCCTTTATTTTAATCAAATTCCAAATCAAAATAAACTCCTTTATTTTAATTAACATGAAATCTAATTTCAAGTACAAATAAACTCATTTATTTTAACTTAAAATTGCTAAAAAATATAAAATATGTTGAATCCTATTCCGTATCAAAATTAAACATCTTTAATTTTAGAAAACATGAAATCCTATTCTATATGTGAATAAACTCCTTTATTCTAGGAAACGTGAAATCATATTCCATATATGAATAAACTCTTTTATTCAAGTTAACGTGAAATACAATTCCAAGTTAAATTAAACTTTTATTTTTAATCATATTCCAATTTAAAATAAACCTTTTATCTTAATTGAAATAAAAAAATTTCAAATTCTAGAGTTGGGCGCGGTCGCGCCCAGAATGAACTGGAAATACGGCGCGGCCGCGCTGCATGTGACGCCCCCAAATCTGGGTATCTTCCTACCCGACAAATGGTGCTACACGATACTCATAACTGTACATTCATTCTAGTGAAATGACATCAAAATGTGTGTTTTAACGACATTCTTATTACATTAATAATAATAAATCTCGTTCCCTGGTTCTTAAAACATTACATTCTTTGTTCATCATAATATAATACATACACTTACTATTCTATTACAAGATAAACTAATCATTCATCTTCGCCTTGTCTTTATCTCTACTGGAACCCTTGGTTCGCTCGACCTTAACTGCAATCATTTGATTCAAGTAAGAAGTGAGCATAACAAGCTTAGCAAGTCTAACAATATATTATATAGATGCCACTTCGAGAATCATATGATTATTCTTCAATAACTGAACAATAGTTATGAAGTACTATGAAACATTGAATAGCACTTCTCATCTCATAAAACAATTCCGAAGTACATACAGTAGTTTGGAAATTCTGAGTAGGTCCATAGACCATGAACATTCTCTTTAGCTTTTATTCATGAAAAGGACAACCCAACACTAAGTTCGTAAGTCCGACATATCTTACAAGCACTTCTAGGTGATCGGCCTATAGTACTCTATGTTGGTCAACACTACATCTGTTAAACGTATTTACGTTTAAGTTTTGGAAACCTCGCGTGCCCATCGAATAATCGATGTAAAATACATTTGTTTATTCATACTCAGGCTTACCTTGAATCTGTACCAAACAATTGGCGTAGAATAGCGTTATCAATTATATATTGAAAGACTTGTAAAGAAATCAATCAGTCTTTCAAGATTAGTCTAGCCGAGTTAAAACTGGCATCGACTCTTTCTTTAAAACCATTCATGCATCTCATAACATGAATCACTGAAAACCTGGCTAACACGAAGGTTAGACAAGCGATAAGAAAACTTGTCTTCTGCGTCTGCTACAGAAAAATTACTTTTCCTTTAAGTCTTTACGGTGTCTACAACACATAACCACATAACATACCACATTAGGTTATGAATGAACATACATGGTTCCTAATGAATCTTACCCTTCTTCTCAATCTAATCACGTATTAGATTTGTTATTATTGGTTCCGGCTTACCGTTATAATTTACATCGTTCTTACCAACTTCTTCCTCTTCTATAACTTAACTGAAATTATTTCATTAATACAACTCGTTTTGAGTTAATCATCCTTCCCCATGGCTTACTAACGTTCTTACGTTATTAATCAAAACTCGATCGTCATTGGTTAAGTACACTTATTGCATTGCGTTCACGTTCATATAATATTCAACAACTTATAGTTGTAACTCTCAATGTTATTGTCATCATCGAAGATGCTGCTTTAAGTTAATTAATTCATTATCAATTAACTATCTTTCATTTTATATACTTAATTATACTTATTTCATTAACAAAACTTGTTTCAAGTATTTATGTGCCCTTACGCCTTATTATCGTTAATCGTTTCATTATCAATAACTTACGTTCAATTAATCTTTCCTTCACCCTTTAGTCATTAATGTAAGGATTTCAACATCATAATTGATGTTACTTTAGGTTTAGCATGGATATAATTTAACAGCTTCCTCTTTACATTCAACAACCTTCCTCTCTATGTTTCACTTAGTGTTGGCGCTGCGGCGGTAGCTTTTCTTCTTGGACTCGTGCCGCGGCGTGAGTCTCCAATACCTAAGACGAAACGCGGCTGACAAGGTATACCATCTCCTTATATACCACCGATAGCGATCTGACGCGAAACTTCAGTATCTCACAGCCATTCTTGGCATTGCGGTGCCACTTATTTTGCCTTGACTAGCGCCGCGGCGCCAGTCCTCAACACCAAAAAAATTTGATAGACAACTTTTTATGTGAGATTTTCGAGCTCATAACTCCTTCGTTATAAGTCCGAATTGGCTCATTCAAAAGCCGTTAGTTCATAAATCACATACTCTTCGTGTTCATGCAAGAATTTTACAATTTCGAATCTGTTAACTCAAAATTCATTTTTTAGTTCATTTTAACGAAAACGATAAACGTTCGTGAACGTTCAACGCTCGTTTCTTCGTTCTAAGTCAGAATTCGATCATTTTTGAGTCCACAACTCTAGAATGCCAAATGAGACTATACTCCATCAAAAACCAACATTTTTAAGCTCAATGTCAAAATTTGACATCCATTCTGAGAATTTCACGAATTCGACGATTATCGTCCAAACTCGTGAATTCCGCCATAACTTCGTTACTTATTATTAAAATTCTAACCATGCATATTTCAATAACTTATTCATGATAAGTTCCTACATGATCTTCATGAGTTCAAAACTTCATTTATTTCTTATCTTACCACATGACTTATTTACGGCTTAAGTCTTTTGATTAATCATTCCTACTTCTTCTTAGCATACAAGTTCTACCACTACTCACTTCTCTAACAACTGAAGAGAAAGATAATCATGGTTTAAGATCTTACCCTTGAAGATTACTTGGTTAAGCTTTAATCTTTTTCTTGCTTCTTCAACTATGAAAGACTAGCGTTTCTAGCTTTTCTAACTTTTTCTCTCTAACGAATAAGTTATAAGTTATTGGTGGAAAATCTAACAAGTAAGAAATGAATTGGGACATCTCTTATTTATAGGAAATCCTAGATGAGGGCTTAATGGTCAATAAACCATTCCACCTGCTTACTATTCCTAGCTTATCCACCAAGTTTACTTGGCCTCCATAACTTAGATCTTTCTTGTTCACCACATTTACTTAGCCATTAAGTTACTTGTTTATCACATAGCTTATCTCTTGCTTAGCCACCAAGTATAAGCACTTTACTTAGCCTCCAAGCATAAGCACTTTACTTGGTCATTACTTAACTAATCCTTTGCTTAGCCACCAAGTACTTTACGTGGCCACCACTTTGGGTCACCCATGGTTTATCTTTACCCATTGGATCGATCCACGGATCCGATTCTTACTTTGGGCTTTTAGCTTAATTAACTTAACTTATGATTTGGGCTTGCATTTAACAAACACTTAGGCTTGTTCATTAATCCATATTGGACTTAACCATTTCTATACTTGGGCTTGTACAATTCCTAACAAATCCTACAAGTCCAATCCATTTGTCTTAAAGCCTTATAACGTATAATCTACGTATTAATCTCGTATTCCAACTCGTATACTTATTCAACATATACGACAAACCATCATTCATACATACTCGTATCATACTCGTATTCATTACCTCGTACAATACCTATGCATCATACGATTATTGCTTTAATTCATTATACGCATTTCATTTCCTACTCGGAAATCACTTTCCCTAACCGGTAGGTTTTAAGTCTGCAGGCGAAAAACAGTGTTTGCCATAATTGAAATACTATTGGATAATCCATCTTACCTCGATATTCTATCGTTATGTATTTCTCGTAAGTTCAATTTTAATTCCTGAGCAAAAACGGATGAATAGTGTTTTCAAAAAATTTCTCGGAAAAAACTTTTATTTTCGTCTTGGAAATTCAAATACTTTAATTCTACCACATAGCCAGAATCCTAACCACATCCGCACATTCTAGGTCATAAAACGACCTTCAAATAGATTACTCTCATAAATAATCAGTTAAATTCATTTAATCCACATAATTAAATAAAAATTTAATTCTTATAAAAATCCAATTTTCTCGGGCGTTACACTGCAACTCCTGAAAAGTTTTCTGGGTTAGGGTGCGCCAGTGCCCCGAAACAAAATCAGATTTTTTTTCCTTGCCAAGAAAATCCGATCCAATCGCATACCATACATATATGGAATCATTAAGATCGATAATTAGCACAAAGTTAGGCTTTGATACCACTGTTAGGTTTGTATATAGCACAATCATGCAATCAAATTACATAAAAGGTGCGTAAGCGCGATAAAACGGAATTTAAAAATTTTTCATACAAATCATCACCATGATCATACTTTGTGCATAATTATTAATCAATAGAAAAGATATGGAGATAAGATTCATACCCTTGTAGAAACTAGTTTCCTCATATACGAGTTCATGTCCAATTCTTTGCACGTTTAACTTGAATTTACCGGGTTTGATTCTTTACTTTGATCAACATTAGCCACCAAAGTGTTTGACCACTAGAGGTGATCCACCAAGAAAGAACAAGTATTCAAGAATATGGGTGTTGGGGAAATCCTAATTCTATCTCTATAGAATATTGTGTTCTCTCCTAACTCTTAGAAGTATCATTAACCCTGAATCATAATAAGACTCCTCTTATTTATAGATGTAGACAATCCTCCTAAACAATTTAGGAATAAGATTTTATTTTAATTAAATAGGCTTCCTGTTCTTATTAGGAATAATGAATTAAACTCTTTTAATTAATTAGCCTCCTAATCTTATTAGGAATATATGAGAATACTCATATTAATTAATTCCCAAACTCCTTTAAGAATTAAATAATAATAATAGTAATAATAATAATAAGACTCCTCTTATTAATTTATATTTAATATTTCTAAAATATTAAATAATAATATTAAGCTATTTAATTTATTCTATCACCATTGATTAAATTTAATATACTTTACTTATTATTACAATTATGTCATTTACTTCTTAAATAAATATTTTTTGTTTTTGCGGCGTGACCCTTTAGGTTCTCGGTATTAAACAGGCTGTGAATAAATCATTTAGAATAATTCTAATATTATTTAAATAAATAAATTAACTATTTAATTCATTTAAATAAATAACATTTATTGTACAATAAAGGATAACCTCCTTAGCGATCAACTACTTTCCAGATAATAAAGATTTCAACATCAATCATAAAAGAACCTTTGAGTAAATAGTTACAGTACAATTCAATCCTTCCACCATACAATGTCCCAATTAAATATAAGACATGGAATTACTGTCAAGTCTTATTTTATTTAATTCTATTGAGGACTACTAGGTTGTCATTTATCGAATCACATAGGACATTCTTTTCTTTTTCTAGAAGCGGTAGATTCTTTGTTGATCATTCATTATCTCCATATACAACTTATTATATCCAAGCACACCCTTTGATATACCCTAAGGGTCTTAAGGAATATGTCAAAGTATAACTCATCATACATAAGATACTATAATGATCTCAAGTCTAAGGATCATTTATACTACTATCACTACTTGAATTTCTATTGACAGACAAGTAAAACTCCATTAGGTATTCCATAGTGAGCCACGTTCAGTGAACTTATTCTCCAATAAGCACCTACATACTTGCTTTAGTGTCTCCACAAAAATGATCATTGTCGACGCTAGAAATTTCGATTCCTGTTGGTTCTCTACCCTTTATATTTTGCTATGTTGATTTTATTTTTCTTAAATGATGAGATTTTTTGGAAAGACCGATATATAATGTCGACGATTTGAAAAGTTTGATTTTAATGATTGGGCCAAATTAAACAGATCCGCCAATTGATTTAAGTTTAAATGGATGTATCAACTCATCCCAGTTTTGAAGGTTTTCTCAATATAGCCCAATACTTGCACCACCACCCCTAATAGTACATCTTGTAAATCAATAGTACAATCATGTGAATCAATAGTACAATCATCTGAAAAAAATAATTACAGTATAGTACCTTCATCTATACCTCCATTTTTAATTTAGTCATGCAAGTATTATCAATCTTGCACAACCTCCCTTAATAGTACATGCATGTGAATCAGTACTACACACATGTGAACAAATAGTTATAAGCATGTGAATTAATAACAAATAATTGTTCATTTATCCGATTAATTACCCGATTGGTCAATATAACCTCCAGACATCCATTATTATCGAAATAGATGTCGATTTCCACTAACATTAATAATCCCAACACAAAGGAAATATAAATTTCATCTTTAATCAACACGAACTTATTCATCATTAATATTATAACTCACAATATTTAACAACCAGATCATTCCCAGGAAAAAGGGGCTTTCCGATAAGGATTTGTCCATATTGGCGCGCAATTAGGTGACCAAACCTCTCCTCGACAGAACTTTCTAGACATCGTCAATATTGCAAATAATAATATGAATAACTTTATCGTCTCAATTATTAATTTAATAATATAAAATATTATGCAGATGATACTGTTACAATAATTGAATCAATAATATGAGAGATATGATGCAACAATTATTGTAGCAATAACTGAGTATAACTGAGCGACTTCTCATGTAAGCATCAATAATCAATACCGTGTAGTAATGCAATGCCACACAGCGTATTACTTTACTTTACCACCGTGTAGTTCAACGGTTTAACGGTAAAACTTTTATTTGTTATTTTATAAAAGATATTTCTGTCATTTTCTAACTACGATAATACTTTCGTTGTGGGGTCCACCAATGATTGTGACGTCGTACGAATATTTCCTGTTAAAACAAATATTCCCCAACCAATCGAATATTATATAACCATTTGCTTACTTTGCAAAACTTTTAAATGTCACCCTTAACTTTAACCTTTATCCTTTTAACCATTACTAAATAAAATAATAATTATAAGAAAATTGAATACTTTCATTTCATAAAATTTGGGGTCTTACAACAACCATAAAACACTACCTTAGGTTATGACAGCCCCAAATTCGGGTCCCAAATTACCGCGGATCCAGTAAAATCATTCTACAACTATTGCGAAAGATATAAACATAAATTGTTTATACAATAACTTTACACATTATTCCTTAAGGTCGAGTAACCTTAACTTATACACAAATCATAACTTATCTAACATATAATATTATTATCATATATAACTGTTACAAATAAGCTCTACATATAATCCCAAGCTGGACTTGGCTTTGTCCTTTTCTGTATCCGACGTATTCGTCTTAATCTGCAATGTTAATCATGAAATAGCAAGGGTGAACAATAAGTTTGCCTAACAAGTTTAAGTTCAATAAATTAAGAATCTATCATGATTGAAAGTGTCAGGAATAAGCATGTGAATGATATTCCTATTTAATATATGATTTGATTATGATATATATATGAATGAATATGCAAGTATGCTTGCATTAAGAAAAGCTGTAAAGTCCTTTGATAGATAATAGAAATATATGTACAAGGACTTAGAATGAATTGATCAAATATGTTAGGTTGATCCTACATAAGCAAAACAGCTTTGTAAAGTCCTTAAAAAGAAATGATGTACAAGGACTATAAATATAGGAAGATCAAGCTTGTTAGGTTGATCTTATGATGTAATAGATAGGCTTATCTGATCGTCGAACCTTTGCACTGTAAGTCGTAGTCGCGTGGAGTCAAGGTTAACTCGGGAGCTATCGAGGCAGAATAGGAGTATGCAAGATAGTAGATCTCGAAGTTCGTAGACTTCCAGGGGAAACGAAGAAGGAACGTAGTGTGTCGACTAGAGCTTTCTCGAGATCGTAGTGTGCTGAGGAAGTCATGTTCAGAATCGTAGAGACATCCTGCCAATGAGCCGAACGATCATCTGCCGAAGCCAAGACCGAAACGTGGACTACACTCAGAGTCGTAGAGCCTAGTGATGCCGAAGCCAAGTCAAGGATCATAGACTACACTCTGAGTTCGTAGAGTCCATTGAGTGCATACAGAGATCGTAGTCGGGAAAGATCAGATGAAGATAACAAGCACAAGGCAAAAATCCTAGAGTGTCAAGATCTGATCTCGGGATCGTAGTGTCTGCAAAGCCGAAGCTGAATCGTAGAGTGCAGAACTACGACTCCAACAGAAGTGCTCACAATGCCAATTCAGAATCGAAGAGCAGATATGGTTCTGAATGAATGAGCACTCCCAGAATATCCAAAGGTACGAAGCCTCTGGTTGGCGCTGCAAAGATGCATTCCACAGTAAGGTAACCAAAGAACACTCAATGAATGGTATGCAGGCTAAGCAGTAGAACTAAGCACCAATCCAATCAGCATTAAGATTGAGTTGAAAGGCCATTCGAGATGAAGTCTTCCACAAGATGATTCAAAGAAGACTTCAGTAGCTGACTAAGGAAAGTCAGCTAATGCAGTAGCTGTCATTTGAACAGAAGACAATGATCTTGGAAGCAATCAAGATCGTAGTGTTTGCTAAATAAGGAAAGAACTAATGGAAGGTGAACCGAGATACTGGTCAGCCTCTGAAGAGCAAGATTAAAGTGATTAAGTGCAGGGTCAGTTCATTGATGATAAGTGAACGAGAGATCACAAGGAGAAAGCAAGCTGAACGCGCCACAAATCTGAAGTGTCTTGATATTTAGAAGGGGACAAGAGCAAGGAATTAGGCCATCAGTTTCTGAGAACATTCGAAGCAAACAGAAGTATTGAAGCACTGCACAATACAAGGAAGATGTGTTCTACATTGAAGATCCGATCAACACTCTTCAAGATCGTAGTGTTAACCCTACCAGTCAATGAACAAACACTCAACAAGACACTACGATCAAGTCCTTGAAGTCGTGCATCAGAATCGTAGAGTCCGAATAACTGAAGACTGAAGCATTGGCAAAGGTTCAATCTGAAGGGTAATATTCGTACAAGTGCTTATTGAGAGCATCAATGCAATAGGACAACCTCTGATCGAGAAATCAGAAAGAGGGAATAAAGTCTTCAACTTGCCCAAGACATTAAAGTGGTACATCTGACAGGGTAGGTGAAACAGTAGACTGCAGCATCAGAAAAAGTATGATAAGTCACATCAAGCAGTCTACATCAAGCAACTTGAGATCTGTGAAGATATTTGAATAGCCTTCAACAGCTACTTTCCAACGGAAGAATTGAGAAGGGGTATAAATAAAGAAGAGCTTCAAAGATCAAAGGTTGCTGGAGTTTCCGAGTTTGGAGAGAAGGTGGACTGATCTAAACCATGTGAAACAGTGAGTCTGAAGGCTCACTCTTCGATCCACCAAGAACACTCAGAAGTCAGATAAAGAAAGAAGTAGAAGTGTGAGTTCTACTATGTAGAAGTGAGAGTTCTACTACATGAAGAGTGTTCAGAACTACCGAGAGAAAGAAGAGCATCATGACATCTTGATGTCCATTATGGGAAGACTCTAAGTACAATAGAGAAGAGCCTACAGTCATCTTAGCAAGTCCATCATGAGAAGGCATCAAGTAGCAAAAGGGAGATCACAAAATCCATCTTGGTGTTAAGCGTGAGAAAGCTTCTAGGTACTTAATAGAAGAGCCTACAGTCAGCTTGGAAGCCTCTCATGTGCAGTCATCAAGTACACAGGACAATGATCTTCAAGACAGTTCAACAAGGGGTCATCCAAAGTGGTTGAGTAACCAAAGAAGCTGAGCATCATGCAACACTCAGCTACACTTCAAGGATGATCAAGCTAAGCTGCTACGTATAGAAGATGTTTAGAGCATGAAGACATCTTAGTAGCTCAGCACCAACTCCAATGACAACAAACAAATAACTCAACAAAGCCAGGGCCTGAGGGGTCCTTTTCAAGAGGGGCTAAATGAAGCAGAGCCAGAAGAGTCCTTGTCCTGAGGGACTAAACGAAGTTCCAAGCCTGCTGGCCTTGAAGGAATCTTAGTGATTCAGGGTGCTGCCCTTCCTTAGTGGAAATCCTGCTAGTTGAAAGTAGAAGAGTGGATTAGGAGCTTGAGTCTCTTAACCACTTAAAACCTCTTGTGTCTTTTACATTATGTCATTTACATTATGTACTATAACTGCTATAACTTCTATGTTTGTTTTAACTGCTTACAACTAAACTTACTCTACGAACAATGTATGTATGATTATGAATATATCAATGAAAGGAATCTTTTACTTATTCCGCTGTGCTTGAAAAGATTCTCATGATTGTCATATGTTGATTATGAACAATATAATATAAACCAGAAAAGTATTTGAAATAAAAAGGATCTATTCAACCCCCCCTTCTAGATCTTTTGTGCCCTCTGGGAACTAACAATTGGTATCAGAGTAGGTTCTCATGCTATATTCAAAAGTTAATCGCTTTGAGTCTGATCCCAGGCACTAACATTGTTCTAAACTTAGTTTAGTAGTAAGTAACTTGTTATATGCAGATGAGCTCACATGTTAGAAATATTGTGTATAGGTTAAATGTGTATATACACCTGAAGCTGCTCAGATTGGTCCGTGGTCTCTATTGGTACATCAACAAGACCAATCCCAACTTGCAGTCAATCTTGTAGTCCTAAGACCAGACGAGAGAACTCAAGAGACATCAATGACGAAGATTCAAGCACCCACCCGTCTGAAAAATGAAGAAGCCATACATTCTAAGAAATGCTTATCGAGAAAAGAAAGAAGATCTTCTCAAACTTATGTCTGGCCAACCAACAGCTGGGTGCAAACTCTGTCAGCTAAAGGATGTCAAAGATCTTAATGCTGAGATTCTCTTGGCCTATATCTTCAAGACCACTACTGATTGATTAAAGGCCGACAAGAGCAATAAGCTGTCAGGAGCAAAAGTAAAGTTATGCACATCAATACCTAAACTCAGTATATCTACGATAAATGATTGTTTTATTCTTGTGGTAAAAAGTGCAGTTCCTCACTATTATAAATATACATCATAATTGCATCTTCTTATGAACTATAACAGTATTCTGTCAAGGAGTCATAATCTACCTAAAAAGGTGAAGAGAGAAATTAACATGAGGATGGAAACTCAAATGACTATAAACTTTCTCTCCATCCAAGTTTTAGGTTGAAGATGATATCTTGAAGGAAATCTGAAATGGGTCATAAGAGCATCACAGGCCTAATGAACTTTATGTGAAGTAATCTTTGCTGATAGGTTAGTATGTATGTACAAGCCTATGTTCTAAGTGTTTGACAACACACAAAGTATGATTAGTTCTACAAAAGGATCTGGCTGATCTGTAGAAACTGATCACCTCCATGGATCAACTAGATACTCATAAATCGTAGAGTTGATTTCTACTCTAAACACTTAAACATTATGAACATAATCCAGTAAATGATGAAACCATCATAGATAGAGAGTGTGTTATTAAATGCCATATCCTACACTCACTCATCATCATGCATCTCAAAATGTATTATCTTAAGATAGTTTCTTGCATGAATGTCTGTTGGTGACAAATGTGATGATTGCCCAAATAAGAGGAACAGGGGTCTAGAAAACTAACCTAGCAGGACCCATTTAATTATGGGTACCAAAAATAGAAATATATTTAAACCTGCAGGTACTTGGTCAGTCTGACCACACTAAGAAATGATGAAGCAGAAGACTTAAGTTAAGAAGACTCAACCAGCAGAAGGCTAAGGACAATTCAGAGATGATTCTGATAAAGTTCC
Organism: Panax quinquefolius; assembly: GCA_020205615.1. Taxonomy (NCBI): domain Eukaryota; kingdom Viridiplantae; phylum Streptophyta; class Magnoliopsida; order Apiales; family Araliaceae; genus Panax; species Panax quinquefolius. The sequence goes on from JAINUW010000193.1 coordinate 116,203, forward strand.
TATCTGTTCAAGCCTGTCCTTGAAGACCCTCTAAGCTAACAAGAATGGAGCTCACATGGCTGCAAATCTGTATATGGAAGCAAGCCATCCAGCCAAAGAAGGAAAAGGTCTTATGTGCTCAAAAGACAGTCAAGAATGCTATATGGGAAGAATCCTCAAGGAAGTTCACAACAGAAGATTATCGAGCATCATTCAAGAGGAACTTATTGCGAAAGAAGAACTTCTCAAACTCAAGACTGTCAAAGAAGACTACGTTTGTAGTTCTGTCAAATGATCGTAGAGTGACCAATTATGAAAATACTCATCTCTACGATACACGGAGATCTAAGTAATGATGGAGATTCCAGCCAGAGAGAAATATGCAAGGCTACCTTCAAATGAACCTAAAAAAGAGGGAATCACATCTATCTGGAAAAACAACGTCAACAACGAAGGAGCAGTGATCTGGTAAGGAACAACAGCACTGAGATATACTATGAAAAGTTGTACCAGCTACAGAGTCCCAAAACTTTATGGCTGTTGAACCAAATGAAGATCCATAGTCAGTAGGAACGTCTCAAAACATACTACTGATAACCCTTCAGCCACCCAACCCATAATCGTGAAGTGCCTACGATCAAACATATGATCGTAGTGTAAGAAGCAGGAGGACACCATGATTTCAACAATGCAGTTGTCTAAAGCTGGTAGAAGACCTCCCACTCAGAAGAGGTCGAATGAGATGTCATTACAAATCAATGCTATAGTATCCCATCTGGAAAGCGCCTCAGGGACAAACCTGGACCTTAGCTCATTCTAAGAGGTTGGCCCTTCCTGAGCTACCTTAACCCAGAAGGAATGCTTGATTAAGTTCATCTCAAGGACCAAGTCAGTCAACGATTGTAGAATCGAGTTTGAAGATAACTAAACGATAGCAATGCAACCTCAACGATCGTAGTGCTACCTCAACGATCGTAGCACAACCTCAGCGATCGTAAAATACAACTCGACGATCGTAGTCCTACCAAAGGGTACTCCAGTTCACAAGGAGCTTGGAAAATGAGATATTTGCTGAACCATTCAAGATTGAGGAGATAAGTTCGAATACATCAGTGATTGAGCTATGCTGCATCAAAGTAAGGATAAAAGACAAATTCATCCACTGCAGCATCTCTTAGAAGTTGATCGTTGAGTTAACAAAGGAAATCGTAGAGTCTATAGCTGCCTCATCATGATACTCTATGAATCAAAAGGTCAACGGTCAAAGCCACGTCGTTTAAACGACTACTCTTCTAAAAGGAAACATCTAACTAAAAAGTTATGGGGAGTTACAGCTCATTACTGGGCATCGTACAACCAATGAATGGTTGACACATCACTGAGTATGCAGAGTTGGAAGGAACTGCCTTAAAGAAAATTTTAAATCTGCAGACAGTTACCAAAAACAATCGAACCTCTATCCCTCCCATTTTCAAAACCCTAGAAAGCTTTTCAAGAGCGAAATTAATTTACCCTCCAGAGCCTTACCAAATCCCAGACAACCATCTCGCATAAACCTCTCTAAATCAAACACCCATAGTCTTCGAACTATTCGAATGGAGAACTGGCAAGTTATCACCGGCATCCAGCTCGGAACCAAATCGTTTGAGAAATTTGAGAAGAAGTTCAGGGACATTCTTGAACTCGTAAAGAAAGATGGGTTTTCAGAATGTCCTGAGACAAGTACTCGTGTGTACATTGACCTGGTTAAAGAATTTTACTCAAACGTCTCCATAAATTCTGGAACTCTGTCTACCAAGGTTAAAGGTCAGACTCTACAGCTGAAATCTTTTGACCAAAATCAATGCCTAGATTTTCCTAACCAAGGGTTAAAGAGCCTTGAAGATGTCAACACTGAACAAGCAAAGGAGTTGATGGGGTACCAAAGGAACCATAGTTTCAAAGACATTAAGAACAAGGAGTTTCCTGAAGAATATGAGTTCCTAGCTGAAATTGTTGGAAAGTGCATACTGTGCAAAAACACTGCACATGATACAGTGATTGACCAACAATTGAAGATAATGTCAGCTATAGTTCTGAAGAAATAAATTGACTTTGGAGCTATCTTGTTCGATCAAATCTCCAAGTGGGTAGAGAAGGCTGAGAAGAAGAAATCCACTGAAAAGCCTTTGACCAAAGTATTTCATGGTAGGCTTTTGAGTATTATACTAAAGAAGAAGCTAAGAGGGAAAATCAAGGATGATGAGGGGGAAGCCTTGAATGTGCACAAAGTGATGTCTCCACAGTTATTTGTGAATTGGAAGAAGAACCCCAAGGAGAACAAAAGGCTGACAGCTGGGAGCAGCAGTAGAGCCTCTGCAAAGAAGAGAAAGATAGTTGAGGAAGAGAGCTCAGAGTCTGATGACTCTGTAGAAGCAGAAATCACACCAGTCGGAAAGAAATCAAAAGTTGTGAAGAAAGCTGGTGATGAGAAGAAAGCCCAGGCCCCGCCAAGGAGAGTCTCCTCAAAGGACAATGTTAAAGAAGAAAAAGTCCTAACTGCTGAAACAACAAAAAGAAGAAGCAGCAGGTTGCTTCAAGGGCCAGTTAGCAAGAAAGCTAAGGTGGAAGACACACCAATCTTAGCTTCCCAAATCAGTGCATCAGACGAAGAAAGGGACGTAAAGTCAGCAGAAGAAAAAGAAATAGATGTCAAGGTCCAGTCCCCACAGTCAACATCCAGAAATGAAAATGAAGCTGATGAGATGGAAGAAAATGCAGCAACTGCTGATGAAGAAGAATGTGCAAGCCCAGTGGCTAATTCTTAGAGTAGTCACTCTGATGATAAAGAAGAAATCCAAGGTGACCAAAGTGCATCCCAAAATGTAACTGCCCCAACAAGCCCAGAGAATGGGTCAGAAAATGATGTTCAAGATGAAGAAGAGAATGTCCCCTCCAATCCAGAAAGCCCTCATGATGGCTCAAAAAGTGATGAGTCAAAGAAAGAAGAGTCTGTCTCTCCAATAGTTGAACCTCTACGAAGAAGGAAGAGCTACAGACTACAAGCCCAGTTTGCCTCCAAAAGGAACGGTGGCCAATCAAATGCCATCATTGAATTGAGTGATGATGAGTCTGTATCCCCGAAAGAAAGTGCTAATAATGAAACCAGCAGTGAAGAATAAGAGTCTGAGGAAATGCTTGCTGAAGAAGGTTCTAGACATGAAATGCAGCAAGAAGGATTATCTGCTGAAGCTGATCAAAACGGTTCTAGTTCTGATAAAGAAGAAATAAAAAAGGACTCAAATTCTGAAGATCAGGAACAAGAAGAACCAGAACTCTACCCTGTCCTCTCACCTGCAAGATTCACCAGGAGAATAGTGGTAGAAGTTCCTAATGAATCATCAGAGACTCCACCTTCTAGATGGGTAAACTATGGAGATGAGCATCTCAGAGTAGTAAGAATGACTACTTTTGACCTAGCCAAGAACTGGAACAATATAGAGCTAGATTGCTCAACCATTCTCTATAACCCCGATGATCTGCTGATGAGATGGTTCTTCTAGTGGATGCCATGGCTAAAGGCCTTTACTGAAAAAGATGGAAGCTACTTCAGTTGGTGTTACAAGCAGTTTCCAAGCATGGAACTGGTGGCTTAGAACTTTCCAAGAGTAAAGAAGTTTGCCACCAAACTGATCAAAGACCAGCCCCACTTCAAGGTCTATCATCATGCTGAAAATCTCTACATCCCCTACGATCGTAGAGTGGACTTTCAAGGGAGGAGGAACATGACAAAGGAGGTGACCGTAGAATCTAGTCACTCCACTGCTGATGATGCTCTAGCCCAAAACTAGAAGCCTCCTTATGCCCAAGCACTACTATCAGATATTCCCTCATCCTCAACCTCAACTAGTGATTGGAACTCAACGATTATCCAGATTCTCCACACCTTTGAAAATATGTCTAAGCATGAAAATCGTAGAGTCCAAACAGATACTCAATCAGCTGCTGCCCAACAAAAGGATCAAATTACTTTAGAGCAAGAACTATAAAAGAGCTCTGATGATCTAAGCAAAAAGATATCTATGCTCACTGAAGAATCACAGAAGCAGACAGCTGCATGAGATGATTCTTTCCAGCATAAGCTTCAAGCTATCTTGGCTGATGTATCTCTTAAACTCCAAGAGAGAGATAATATCTATCAGAAGGCCATACAAGATTAGAAGACAGAAGCTCTACAAATTCAAAAGGCCAATGCAGAGCAGATCGAAGCCCTCTTTGACAAGATTGATGATATGAGGCAGACCTTCTCAGTACAACTTGAGCTAGGCCAGCAAGTACTAAAGTTTGAAGTTGCCAACTCCTCCTACCTGATGGATCAGCTTATGTCCAGCATGGAGCAGCTCTCTCAAATGATTGATGACAAAAAGGGGGAGAAAAAAAGGCATAGAAAGAAGAGGAACAAGAGGCACTCAAGGAAGAGCAATGGGTTAAGGGAGAAGAAGTCAAAAAAGAAGAAAGTAGCTACAGATAAAGAGTCATCATCTGAGGGGGAGCCAGAAGATGATGATAACAAGATTACAAAGTCTGAGGGGGAGCATGATCAGAAGGATGCTGAAGGGGAGCGAGAAAAAGAAGAACAATCAAATGAGTAGTTGATTAACAAGCATCCTGGAAACAAACATGAGCCAAGGAGGTACATCTCTAACCTGTTAGGTATGTTCTAGATCCAGGATGTAGAATGGCTGAATATATAAATTGCCATATCAATATAAATGACATTCATGATTATCTGTTTTAGAAATACAGCTACTCACTGTATATAAGATTCATTCATAACATGCATATGCACTTATTGTTTTTGTCATAATCAAATAGGTGGAGATTGTCAGGAATAAGCATGTGAATGATATTCCTATTTAATATATGATTTAATTATGATATATATATATATATATATATATATATATATATATATATATATGAATGAATATGCAAGTATGCTTGCATTAAGAAAAGCTGTAAAGTCCTTTGATAGATAATAGAAATATATGTACAAAGACTAAGAATGAATTGATCAAATATGTTAGGTTGATCCTACATAAGAAAAATAACTTTGTAAAGTCCTTAAAAAGAAATGATGTACAAGGACTATAAATATAGGAAGATCAAGCTTGTTAGGTTGATCTTAGGATGTAATAGATAGGCTTGTCTGATCATCGAGCACTGCACCAGAAGTCGTAGTCTGCTAGGAGAGTCAAGGTTAACTCGGGAGCTATCGAGGCAGAATATGAGTATGTAAGATAGTAGATCTCAGAGTTTGTAGACTTTCAGGGGAAACGAAGAAGGATCGTAGTGTATCGAGTAGAGCTTTATCGGGATCGTAGTGTGCTGAGGAAGTCATGTTCAGAATCGTAGAGACAGCCTGCCTATGAGCCGAACGATCATCCGCCGAAGCCAAGTCCGAAACGTAGACTACACTTAGAGTCATAGAGCCTAGTGATGCTGAAGCCAAATCAAGGATCGTAGACCACACTCAAAGTTTGTAGAGTCCATTGAGTGCATACAGAGATCGTTGTTGGGAAAGATCAGATGAAGACAACAAGCACAAGGCAGAAATCGTAGAGTGTCAAGATCTGATCTCAGGATCGTAGTGCCTGCACAGCCAAAGCTGAATCGTAGAGTGCAGAACTACGACTACAACAGAAGTGCTCACAAAGCTAAGTCAGAATTGTAGAGCAGATACGGTTCTCAACGAATGAGCACTCCCAGAATATCCAAAGGTACGAAGCCTCTGGTTGGCACTACAAAGATGCATTCCACAGTAAGGGAACCAGATAACACTCAACGAATGGCATGCAGGCTAAGCAGTAGAACTAAGCACCAACCCAATCAGCATCAAGATTGAGTTGAAAGGCCATTCGAGATGAAGTCTTCCACAAGATGATTCAAAGAAGACTTCAGCAGCTGACTAAAGAAAGTCAGCTAATGCAGTAGCTGTCAGGTGAACAGAAGAAAACGATCTTGGAAGCAATCAAGATCGTAGTGTTTGCCAAATAAGGAAAGAACTGATGGAAGGTGAACCGAGATACTGGTCAGCCTCTGAAGAGCAAGGCTAAAGTGATTAAGTGCAGGGTCAGTTCATTGATGATAAGTGAATGAGAGATCATAAGGAGAAATCAAGCTGAACGCGCCATAAATCTGAAGTGTCTTGATATTAAGAAGGGGACCAGAGCAAGGAATTAGGCCATCAGTTTTTGAGAACAGTCGAAGTAAACAGAAGTATTGAAGCACTGCACAATACAAGGAAGAGGTGTTCTATATTGAAGATCCAATCAACACTCTTCAAGATCGTAGTGTTAACCCTACCAGTCAATGATAAACACTCAACAAGACACTACGATCAAGTCCATGAAGACGTGCATCTGAATCGTAGAGTCCGAATAACTGAAGACTAAAGCATTGGCAAAGGTTTAATCTGAAGGGTAATATTCGTACAAGTTCTTATTGAGAGCATCGATGCAATAGGACAACCTTTGATCGAGAAATCAGAAAGAGGTAATAAAGTCTTCAACCTGCCCAAGACATTAAAGTGGTACATCTGATAGGGTAGGTGGAATAGTAGACTGCAGCGTCAGAAAAAGTATGACAAGTCACATCAAGCAACTTGAAATCTGCGAAGATATTTGAATAGCCTTCAACGGCTACTTTCCAACGGAAGGATTGGGAAGGAGTATAAATAAGGAAGAGCTTCAAAGATCAAAGGTTACTGGAGTTGCCGACTTTGGAGAGAAGGTTGACTGATCTAAACCATGTGAAACAGTGAGTCTGAAGGCTCACTCTATGATCCACCAAGAACACTCAGAAGTCAGATAAAGAAAGAAGTAGAAGTGTTAGTTCTACTATGTAGAAGTGAGAGTTCTACTACATGAAGAGTGTTCAAAACTGCCGAGAGAAAGAAGAGCATCATGACATCTTGATGCCCATTATGGGAAGACTCTAAGTACAATAGAGAAGAGCCTACAGTCATCTTAAGAAGTCCATCATGAGAAGGCATCAAGTAGCAAAAGGGAGATCACAAAAGCCATCTTGGTGTCAAGTGTGAGAAAGCTTCTAAGTACTTAATAGAAGAGCCTACAGTCAGCTTGGAAGCCTCTCATGTGAAGTCATCAAGTACCAAGGAGAATGATCTTCAAGGAAGTTCAACAAGGGGTCATCCGAAGTGGTTAAGTAACCAAAGAAGCTGAGCATCATGCAACACTCAGCTGCACTTCAAGGATGATCAAGCTAAGCTGCTAAGTATAGAACATGTTCAGAGCATGAAGACATCTTAGCAGCTCAGTACTGACTCCAACAACAACAAACAAACAACTCAACAAAGCTAGCGCCTGAGGGGTCCTTGTCCAGAGGGACTAAATAAAGCAGGGCCAGAAGGGTCCTTGTCTTGAGGGACTAAACAAAGCTCCAAGCCTATTGGGCTTGAAGACTTCCTAGGGAACTAGAGGAGTTCCAAGGCTGCTGGCCTTGAAGGAATCTTAGTGATTCAGGGTGCTGCCCTTCCTTTGTGGAAATCCTGCTAGTTGAAAGCAGAAGAGTGGATTAGGAGCTTGACTCTCTGAACCACTTAAAACCTGTTGTGTCTTTTACATTATGTCATTTACATTATTTACTATAACTGCTATAACTGCTATGTATATTTTAACTACTTACAACTAAACTTACTCTACGAATAATGTATGTATGATTATGAATATATCAATGAAGGGGATCTTTTACTTATTCCTCTGTGCTTGAAAAGATTCTCATGTTTGTCATATGGTGATTATGAACAATATAATATAAACCAGAAAAGTATTTGAAATAAAAAGAATATATTCAACCCCCCCCCCCCCCCCATCTAGATCTATTGTGCCCTCTAGGAACTAACAGAAAGAATTGAACAAAAGCTGGCTACAGTTCTACAATATAATTCCGAACTAGCATGAACAAATTTTATATAGCTGAACGAACATTGAACATGAACATATATATCTGGACCGAATGGTAATGAAGGTGATCAACCTTTCATACCTGATGAATACATGCAGTATGCACATACTGCGATTTAATAATTCTTAGACATGACAATCAGATTTGATTAACCACAAGTATAATTGAATAATATAACTCGAGTTTGAGTTAAGAAAAACTTACATGAACCGTTGATTACCGTTATGCAATTTATTAAGCTTTGTCTGAACCTAATATATAAATAATATCGATATACAAATTAGAATAATATTATCACAGTATTTAAAATAACCTAAACACATTATCACATAATCCTATTCGTCTATAACACATAAGACTTAATCTCAAGTCAAACTTTTACAGTTTGAGTCGAGTTCGGTACAATTCTGACATCCGGACGGCTTAGTCGGACAATTATCGAGTTTAAGTTCAATTAAACTCTGCCTAAACACTAAAAAATTATCTTAGATAATTTAATTATCAGACAAAATAATTTTTCATAAGCTCGTAATAATCTTTAAATAATTATTACTATTTATCATGATTTTTCAATCATCAAACTCGTAATTATATGAATTAAATACCACATAATTCCTTTATCCTTAATATTTATTTAATATTAAATATTAATGAAATACATGTCATAATATTATAATATATTTATAATATATCAAAGTATTTTAATACCTTAAAATCATATTTATATGATTTTTAAACAATTAAATTCATTATCCAATATTTGTCATTAATATTAAATATTAATGTTTTTCATGATAAAATATCAAAAGTTATATTTTATAACTTAAATTTTTTATAACACTTCAATAATTTTTATATGATTTTTAAATCATTAATTTATTTTCCAAAATTTATTTAATATAGTTATTAAATAAATTAATTATCATTAATATTAATTTATTAATGAAATTCATCACAAAATATTTAAAATCAATAAAAATAACTTAAAATATTTTTTTAGACCATAATATAAATTTTCATGATTTTTCATGTATTAAAATTATTTTTAAATAATTTATTTAATATTATAATTAAATAAAGTAAATACCATTACTATTACAAAAATATTAAATATTTATGAAATATATTCAAAATTATTAAAAACTCATTTTTAGAATTTAAAATAATTTTTAGGGATTTATTTTGTTTTTTTCACAATTAAAAGCTATTTATTTCAATTTATTTAATAAAAATAATTATTTTTCTAAGAAACTGTTGCTAAAGGGTGCCTATAGCGACAGAACTGTCGCTATAGGTGTTCTTGAGCACCAACCCAGAAACTCATAACAGTTAACAAGATAAGTGGTTTGACCATCATTAAATCTTTGGTTATTATGTTTTTGGGCTTGCTAATGGGTTATGATTGTAGTATTAGTGTAATACTACAATTACAAAAAAGTTCCATGGCCATAACATCACATACCAGTAAGATCTAGGCTTAAGAAAAACATGTAAGAGGCTGTTCTTCATTTCTGGATTTTCCAGAAATTAAGAACAATACGAGTGTGCTACTTTGGATCCTTATATCTTGCGTTCTGGGTTTGATTTGTTTGATATAATAGGTCACATGCATACTATAGATGTCAATATACAAGTACATAACCCTAAAGAAACTTAAAAACATCACCAAAAGAAAATCTGGCCCGGTCAAAGTAGCCCAGAAAAAATGTCTTTGAACATTTTAGGATTTTCCAGAAATAACATAAAACAAGTAAAAATGAACGATCTGGTGGGTCTAATGGCTTTGATCATATGAACGATCATGGCTTAACTTCTTACACACTCTCACTCTACATTCCGAATTTTTAGAGAGAGATATGTCTTGGTTGGTTTGCTAAGTAAAGTAAGAGACTTTCTCTTATTTTATTTGGTTTAGATTTTGATTCAATGCATATTGCTGGCAATGTTGGCTGACATAGAAGATAAAAGGCACATGGAGTTGTTAGGGTGGATGACCAACTCAAAATATAGCAAGATTCCCAAGCAACTAATTAAATAATGTGCCAAAAGGGTATTTTGGTCATTTGATTTCCAATTTTAAAGGCATATTTGTCATTTTCCCTAACCCTTAGGGTTTAGGGTTTAACCCTTAGATTTTTGCAATTAATTTCTAAGATTTCCAAATTAGGTTTTCAAAATAGAAAATTAATATTTCTAAATTATAATTAGGATTCTATAACTATATTAAAATTTCCTAATCATAATCCAAGCTTGCTAATTAGGATTATTATTTTCTAATTAAAATTGCTTATTTAGTAATTAGGGTCATAATTGTACATTAGGGTTTATAACCCAAGAATTAGGGTTTTAAATAGAAAAATAATCTTTCTAATTTAGAAATTTGGTTTCCTAATTAGATTAGGGTTTTCCAATTACTTATAACTTGAAAATTAGGATTAATGTTTCCTAATTAACATTAAAATTATTAAATTAATAATTAGGTTTTCCCTAATTATAAATTAGGGTTTCTAATCCAGAAATTATGGTTTTCTAAATCAGTTAGAGTTATCCTTAATTATGTTATTATTAATAACGTTTAAACCTTATACTAGCATTTGCATTCCCAAATTACGGGTTTTAAATTTCAATTAGGGTTTTGGATTCCCGGAACTGAAATTAGGGTTTCTAGAACCGGTTTTAGGGTTTCTTATAAATCGTAAGAATTTCCTAACTGAACGCTGACGTTCTTAATATAATATTAGGGTTTTCCACTGATATAGCTTATCTGGTCAACCCTTTACCCTTAACCACATACTTCACACATATAATACCATATACATAGAACATATTCACTTATATACTTAATCCTGAATAAATCTCCAGAAAAATTTTCAAATCCATAAAATTCCTTCTCGGAAATCTCAAATCCATTCACTTTTTTTCTGTCTAGGTTTATTATTTAACCTTAATTCAATATTTTAAGATTTTATAAATATCCAAATTCTCGGGTTGTCACACAGGTTGCTTCAACGTTCGAAGGTTTATACATTTCTTTTGACAAACTATAATTGCACTATGGTTAAACAACCAATCCATCCCGAGAATTACATCGAATTCTCCCAACTTTATCGGTATTAAATCTACCGATAATTTATAACCTCGTATCTCTACACAACAATGCCTATAAATATTTTCAACAGGAATTAATTCTTCATTTGTTACTTTAATATTTAAACGTATAGGCAATCTTTCGGGAAGTAATCCTAATTGTCTAGCAAAATCAAATACTATAGAAGAACAAGTAGCACCCGAATCAAACAACATATAAGCATTTATATCATTGATTGGGATAATACCTGAAACTACATCCCCTGATGTAACTGCATCCTTGATTCGGCTAGACAAATGGTATGCCATGTTTAAAAGAAAATCGAGCTTTCATTGAAGAAGTTGTTCCAAACTAAATTATTTTGGTGCGGAATCTAATGATTAAGTCTGAGGTGAAATATCCCGAAATGGGGTATACGATGGGTAAGAGGGAGTTGCTTTCTTTGTGATTGTAAACTGAACTTGGAAGAAAGGTTACAGAGTCATGTTGTTAAACCTAGTAAGAATTCATGGTCGATTTGACCCCTCAGCAAAAGTATGAAACGTTTTAAAAGGAAATTTTATATTCCTCGTTTTTCCTTTTACTTCATGATTCTTGATAGGTTATGGGGGTTAGGAATGAGGGGAAGATAAGAAATCCATAGAAGGGAAGTTGAGAAGTAGGGTAGGCTAAAATTTCAAGGACGAAATTCTGTGAAGAAGGGGTGAATGTGATGACCCGGGTAAGGGTGTGGTTTTAAGAAATCCCGAGGACAGAATTTTTATAAGGGGGGAAGAGTGTGATGACCTGAAAATTCGGGTTGTCCAGAATTTAAGTTTAAAGAATTAGTTATTAATAAAAGGAATTTTTATTAATAAAATTATGTGCTATGTGTTTATTAATCGTTCTAGAACCTAGGGTGATTATAAGTCGGGAGGATTCTGGCTACGAGCTAGATTGAACGAGTAAGAATTTTTAAGACAAAAATAAAATATTTTCGGAAACAAAAATATTTCTGGGGAAAAAGATGAAATATGAACTATTCATCCGTTTCTGTTCGGAGATTTAGTTAGAATTTTAGAGAAACGCGTAATGATAGAATTCTAAGACATAATGGAATATTCAATAATATTTTAATTACGGCAAAAACAAAGTTTTTGCCTGCGGACTTAAAACCTAAGGGTTAGGAAAAGTGAGTTTCGAGAATTTAATGATTACGTATAATAATTAGGGTTATTATGCGTGAGAAATACGAGTATGATACTAGTTATTATACGAGTATAGTACGAAGATTATTACAACGTATAATACGAATATCGTACGAACTATATACAAAGAGAATATGATAATGGGATGCGTGGAATACGATTAGTCATAATGGCTAAGTATTGTGCTTATACTTAATGGCTAAGTAAAGGATAAGTTTAGTAATGACTAAGTAAACTTAATAACTAAGTAAAGTGCTTATACTTAATGGCTAAGCAAGAAATAAGTTATGTAATGACCAAGTAGACTTAATGGCTAAGTAAATGTGGAGGCCAAGTAAACGTAGTGCTTAAGACTTGAATAGTAAGGAGGTTTGGGGGCGAAATTACTAAAATACCCCTAACCTTGGTTTTCTATAAATAGGAAGCTTATTTCTTTTGTTTTGGAATTTTGAAAATCCAACACTTGAGAGAGAGAGATAGAGAGAGGTCAGATGAGAATAAGTAGGAAGAGATTGAGCATGAATGATCTGATCGAAGGGTTCGTGAAATAGAAAATCTAGCAAATCGTCGACTTTGTCTAAAGGAAGAAAAATAACGAATAGAGGTAACCTAAAACCTAGTTGAATTTAATTTCTCTTTGAGTCCTATATGTTAATAACATAACTTAATGAGAATAAGAAGTAAATGATGTTAGTAATGATTTCATATGGTTGAAATTGTAAAAAGATGAAGAAATAAGAATTAGAAGTTTGTTTTATAAATTTCTTAAGGAAGTATAAGATTCGTAATGAATTAGAATGATCTGAGTGGATTATATGAATGAGTAGGTGAAGTAAGTAAGGAATGGTGTTCTATAACATCAAATTTCAAGAAAAGTAAAATCGTAATCCAAAATATCGATTAAAAATGAAGAACACGAAAAACACGCGAAGAACACGAAAAACGTTGTTGATGGACAAATTTAAAACCATCGTAGGATAATTGTTGTTGATGGACAAGTTTAAAACCATCGCGTATAAGTTAGTTGATTTTTGCTTGGGTAGGAACGATAGAAACGTTCATGAAGAACGGATTAAAACTGAGCTATAACGAAGTTATGGTGAAAATTTTGTAAAAAGATGAACAAGAATTAGAAAGTTACTAAATGAACCCGAACATGTAGGGTTTCATAAGAAAGTAAGAGAATGTAGAAAACGTGAGTCACGGACTCAAGAACGAATGAGTTCCGAGTTCGGATGACCAAATTATGGACGAGCGAACGAAGAGCGTTAAAAATATAAAAATGAACGAAGGGTGAAGATCAAGCCAATCAAATGGCACGTTTACAGATTCAGAACAAAGTTCTGTCTAAGGGGTATTGAAGTACTTAAGATAAGGAAGATAATGACTTTAGAATGACCTCGTTCTGAGTTATAACGAAGAAGATACGAGATCGTAAAGTACGCGTCTCAAACTTGATTCAAGACTTAGAAACTTTTCTAGGTTTTGTGCTTCAAGACAAGTTAGCGGCCCAATTTGAGCCTTAGTAGTACGGCAAGACAGCAGGTGAGCTCGACCATCACCATCGACCCGAGGGTAATCGCTGCAAAGGCGAGAGGTAACGAAGAGTTTGAGCCGCATGGCTGAACAAAGGAAGAGGGTGGCGTGAAGCTCATGCTTGCGAGGCGATAGAGAAAGAAGAGAGTGGTTCGCTTCGGTGGCGGTGTAGGAAAAAGCCGAGAGAAGAGCTTTTAAGCGCGCTCAAACTCTTGGGGAAAACGTAAGGGAAGATAAAGAACATAATGTTCAACTAATATAACACTAAATCAAGTGATTTAAACCTTTAGTAAAGGTTGAACGGAAAGATTAAACAAGAGTAAAAGACAGAGAATTTAAGCGGTAGATTACGAAACCAATATCCGGGGACCGTAGTCATGATAAACGAACATGGGGGATTGCTATTATTGTGATTCCTTAGACATTGAGTGACGATGGTATTAAATAAAATTTCGATGTTATGTTGTGGTAATGAGAGATAAGTGTAAAGCGTATAGACGTTATGAACACAACGCTGTTGCGATGAACGAGCGGTCTTAGCATACAACGAATGGTATGGCTTCGACATTAAGAATGACTAATGAACATGGGGTTCAAGTAATGGATAACGAAAGTATTAAGTAAGATACGAATGGTATTAAGAATGCCGTAATGAATGGTAATAAGATTAATGAAAGCCAAAGGTGAGTCGTATAAGAATGAATCCTGAGGTATGGCATTTAGTTTCCAGATAGTTGTAAGGATAAGAAATTGATTTAACAAACGTTATAGTTAATGGTTCGGATAAGTTATGATAATTTAGGTTGTGGTACAATCGTAACATTTGATGGTTGATATATAGGAGTTGGGCTAAACAATTCCGTTAGAGAGCGAAAGTATATACAAAAGTGGCAACCGATCTAACTCACTGTGATGGCAGTGTAGATGAGACGGGAACTTGTTTGTTGGTTGTTTGTGGGAAACCACTCAAAGTACTATATGGACTACTAGAAGAGACGCGATGTGTGCTGAGCCCTAGAGAAGTTATAAGAAGAAGATAAGAATGCAAATCATCAAAGATGATGAACATTTTGAGTAAGACATCTCCGTATGTCACGAAGTCGTAAATTGGTAAAGGAAGTTAGTTGCGTAAACTTATATTGCAAGAACACAAACCCTAAGAAGTAAAGTTAAGTAAACCAATGCGTAAGTTCAATATATGACTAATTGGTGTGTATGTTTTCCTGATGTGCTACATAGGAAGTTGAATGAGAAGTTCGGGGTAAGCTGTAGCTGTACGTAAGGCAAGTTTCCTAACTTCATTCATATTACATGGATGCTAGTTTCTTCAACTTCTCAGATGTTGAACTTGAGAAGTTCTGTCTATATGCAAATGTGCGATATTTGTACAAGGTGGTAGAATGTATGAGGCCTTGTGCCACAATTTGAACACTTCGGTGTTTTTGTGAGATGAACTGTTCTGTGATTAAGTTGTTCAATACAAGAATGTTATGTTTATACATGATCCGTTATTGTTAAGTCTGTGCTAATAATTCTAGCCAGACAGAATGTGTATGAAAAAGGTAGAAGAATGAAAGTATTTCAAATTAAAAGTGAATATTGTTTTAAAATTGTAGGAATCGAGATTATTCCTATTATTCAAGCTGCTTCATAACCTTTGTTCGGTTATTGAAGTTATGAAATATTGTTTAAACTCTTGAAGTTGTTTGTTCAACTGTTATGACTTGCTGGGCAATTGAATGCTCACACTTGCTTTAAATGAAAAAAAATATTAGCGAACGATGTTAGAAGAACTTAAGGATCCCGTAAAGATCAAGCTGACGGTATCCAGATGAAGTGCCATTTAGGATGTGAATGAGCGAACAGATCAAGTGAAGACTTGTAATGTAGAAAGATAAAATAGAACTATAGACTAGTTTAATGAATTGTTATGTATCCTTGGTGGCGGATAAAAGTCACTCTTGTAAGATGAAAAGAATAATGTATTTATCATTATTTTTAATGAAAGAGGTTATAAGGTTTTTAGAACCTGGGATTTAAGGATGTATGTTGTTATATTTCAGTATATAATGATCTATGTTGGATGAATGATGTACTCGGGACGTACGGAATCTGGGTGTGAAGATAGACCAGATTTCTGGGCATTACAGGTTCGGATTCCCAGAACTGAAATTATGATTTCCAGAACCGGTTTTAGGGTTTCTTATAAATCGTAAGAATTTCCTAACTGAACGTTGATGTTCTTAATATAATATTAGGGTTGTCCACTAATATAGCTTATCTGGTCAACCCTTGACCCTTAACCATATACTGCACATATATAATACCATATACACAGAACATATTCACTTATATACTGAATCCTGAATAATTCTCCAGAAAAATTTTCAAATCCATAAAATCCCTTCTCGGAAATCTCAAATTCATTTACTTATTTTCTGTCTAGGTTTATTATTTAACCTTAATTCAATATTTTAAGATTTTATAAATATCCAAATTCTCAGGTTGTCACATTCACCCCTTCTTCTAAAAAATTTTATCCCCGAAATTTACCTTACACCTTACACCTTGAACCATTCACCATTCATTCTCATCATCAAATGCTACCAAATACATTCCTCAAAAGAGTAAAAAATTTCAATTGTGCTGAAGGGGTTATATAGACTATTGTTGTAAAGCCCCCAAATTCAGGTACTTGAAACCCAAATGCAGTGCTTCACGATACCATTTCTATGAGCGAAATAATACTAATAATAATAACAATAATATAAATATTAAACTTAATTTACATAATTATCAAAGTCTAGCTCCCAAATACGTAACCTTTAATCATTTCTTACAATACATGATAATAAATATATAAAATTGTCTTAATAATATTAAACTATTACATAAGATATCATTGAAATCATTCAACAACCTTTCCCTTTCCCTTGTTTCTAGCAAAGCCTTCAGATTGTTCACACTTAGCTGAAAACATTTAAATTAAGCAAGGATGAGCATTTGAGTGCCTAGCAAGTAATAACAATTATATATATAAAGCTGAAAGAATTTAAATATTTTCTTTATACTACACTTCTACAACAAATCAATAGTTGTATAGTAATCTGAACCGATAATAATAACATAACAACCCTCTTTCAAATTATTGAAACTACGTATTGACTATAAATAGGGTTAAAGTGACATACTATGAACATTGTTTTCATTTTCGAGCAGGTTAATCAGAACTTCATCTGTAAGCCGTCATAACTTACGAACACGAGGGTGATCAACCCGTTGTACCCTGTATTGATCAACACTGCATGCAAGAATGATAGGATCGTTCACTCTATCCGCCTTGGGCGCATAAAAGTTTTCCCGTGTAAGGGATGTTCATACTTGTCGGGGTTCCAAACCAAAACAATTGGGTTGGATAATAATAAGGTTTTATCTTGTTCAACAATAATCTATAATTCAACATATATATAGGTGTATCAACATGTGATTAAATGCAATGATTATCCAAGTGGGGACACTTGTATAACCATTTATAGAAATTAACGAACAAAATATATATCTGAATTACCATATACTAACATGTTGATAATCAATGAGCGTATATAATATAGGGTTAATAATTTGTACAGTAATAATATAATTATGAAACATTCTTACTCATGTCCATTGCATAAAGAAAATGCAAAGGTAGGATACTTGCCTGATGCACTGCTTACAATACGCAACTTAGTTTAATCTTTTATATCACGGTCTATCATTAATCAGATCATTCATTCGATTAGAATAATATACTATAACATATAATACTGCATTTCACAGTCAGCACATAATCTAATCACATTTATCACACATGTTCAACAGTCATTACATCACAAACAAACATTAATACAGTCAAAATATCTAAGTCCGGATCAATTTCTGAAATATGCCGACCAAAGCTGACTTTATCGGTAATTATCGAGTCTAAGACTCTATTCTATAACTCTATATCTGTAAATATCAGTCATACTATTTTAAATGACTTAATAAAACATTTATTAATTTATCATGAATTTTCCAACACCGAAATCATTATTAAATTATTTAAATATCAAATAATTCTATTCTCATTTAATTATTATTAAACTATTAATAATACTTTTATTCATTTACCAATAGTATTAATATTTTATTCATTTACTAATATTATTAATCTTGATATTATTTAATTCACCTCTTAGTATTAATAATACTTTTATTCACTTACTAATATTATTAACATCTTAATAATATTTTAATACTTTACTAATATTAGTAATCCTCTTAATAATATTTTAATCATGCATTAATATTATTACTTTAATAATATATTACTTATAATATTTTTATTCATTTACTAATAGTATTAATATTTTATTCATTTATTAATATTATTAATTATTTAATAATATATTATTCCTTTACTAATGTTATTACATTTTAATAACATTTTATTTAATCTCAAATATTATTATTTACTTAATAATATTTTAATCATCCAAGCATACTTTAATTTAATATTATTAATTTCTTAATAATATTTTAATCTAAGACTAATATTTTAATATAATATTATTAATCATTTAATAATACTTTAATCATTTATTAATATTTTAAATCAAATATGATTAAACATTTAATAGTATTTTAATAAAGTTTTAATCTTAATATTTTTATTTACTTAACAATATCATATTCTAATATTATTAATATCATAATAACATTTTAATAATTTATTAGATCAATAAACAATTTATTTTAATTGTTCACCCTTTATAAAACCATTTATTTAATATCCATAAAAGGTCATAAATAATATTTCTTATTATAAATTACCAAAATGCCCTAAAATAGTCATAATATTATATATTAGGAGTATTCAAGCATTAAAATCACATTTTTCTTATTTAAGACATCACTTAACTATTTATATTTTTTATTCATAACTTAATCATTTTTTGGAAAAATACCAAACTGATTTCAAAAATTCTCATCTTCTGTATTGTGACAGAATATGAACCCACAAGGATCACCAAATTTTTCTGGAATTTTAGAAAATGATCTACTATTTTTAAAGTTCCCAAAACACTCAGATCTTGCTTCATTTTTCATAAATTTAGTTCTACTCAGAACAATATGAAATTTTCAGAGTATACTCTCCTAATATATATGAACCTACTGTAAACTTTTCAGAATTTTCCAGTGCATACACAGTGAGATATTCGAAGGTAAATATTTAGGAGTCCTTTACGGAAATAGTCATTACGCACAATCTATAACTCGAAACGCGTCTGTTCTTTTTCCTACATGTAGATAACTTCTCAAGGTACCACTGTGAATTTTCCCAGATTTTTAACAGACATGAAACTGTCCGAAACAGTCCCAAGAAAAACAGGACAGAAGCTATTTTAGAGTTTTTGAACTCTTAACATTCCAAGTGGGCTGTTTTAGGGAAATTAGCCCCAAAGGTTTCAAAACTTGCTAGATTTGTGTTCTATCACTTGGGTTTACTAGATAACTCATGTATCTAGCACCCCCCCTTCGACGGATCACAAATCCAAGTTGTAAAACTTGAGTATACAAGATTTAGTGGAAGAAAACAAGAGTTTTCACCCTTGGAGAACATATGCTCATATTCTTCCTCTAAGCCTTTGATCTAACACTCAAGATACTTAGTTCCATACATGATGATATGTAGGACTAGGGTATCTTGAGTATTTGTTCATAACCCCGACAAAACTCAAGCAAAAAAAACAAAGTAGAAGATGAAGATGAAGGTTAGGTTATACCTTGATTTAATGGCAACCTTCCTTGATGTACCAAAGTAAGTGATGAGCTTTGGATGTATGAATAAACTAGCACTCCTCTCTCTCTCTATATATATATGGCCGAACCTCTCTCTCCTTTCTCTCTCTAGAAGTTGCTAGCTTGGAAGAAAAATTAGAAGAAGAAGAATGAGAGAAGTAGTGAAATGAAAAAAATGAAATAAAAGGATACTTACAAAAAATATAGATACACTTAGTGTATCTAGCTATTATCCCTCATACTTTCTTTAACCCATGGATAAAAGCTTTGCCTTCTCACTTTAATTAGTCTAATCATGATTAAGGATGCTTAATAAAGTGGCAACCAATGGAAGCTTGACAACCATGTCCTTTTGTGTAAGAGTTACTAATAATGGACATTGTTTAGCTTAATCATCTTGCCATAAAAAACCTAATTGGTCGGTCCCTCTAGCCCCATTTTAACTCCCAATTTGCTTTTATTTATAATGCACAAATTAGATAAATCAAAGGTCTAAAATACCCTTAATCAAGTGGGGCTAAGTATTGGGTTGCATTTTATTTCTTTTGGGCTTCTCATTTAATTGTTTTGGGCCATATAATGAACATAGTTTAACAATTTTAATATATGTTACCCAAATTGTTTATTTAGGGTTTCAATTACCAATCTTATGAAATTTAATTACTTATACATGTGACTATAGCTCATAACCTAGCTAATTAGGTTTACTAGAAATAGGTTTAAAATTATTAGTCACTTGAAATAACAAGATTATCCACTTAAGTTAGTATACATATTAAATACTAATCTTTCCTTATTACCATAACCCTTAGGTTATTTAATTGCCTCACCTAATGTATAATTAAGTTACGAAGCTTTCATTTAGGGTTTAAAATAAAATAAACTTAGTTCCTAAAATTTGTAATTAGGGTTTCACACAGTAATACAAGGGTTTGTCACATAACACCATAATTGACCAATCATTGTCAATCCATATACATTCAATATATAATTATATCTTTGAAAAATCAAAATATAAATAATATTATATTATTGTTCTCATTCCTTGATCAAAATCTAAAATTAGGGTTTGGATTCCATATTTGATTTATACATCATATTTAACATTATTAATTAAGTTAAAATAATTAACTTAATAATCAAGTACAAATATTCCTATAATAAAAAAATTATTATAATAATTCTAATAGAATCATTTCATATATTATATAAATAATATATAATTATATTTTCATGAAAAGTAATTAATAAAAACTTTCGCTATTAAATTAATTATTATAATAATATAGTTTATAACAATCAATAATTCTAAAATAAAATTATTTAAAATCATTTTGATATATAATGTGTATATGTATATCACATAAATACATATACACATTATCTTGGCACATATTCCCCATATTTATTTTAATAAATATAAAAAAAAATTATACACAAAATTTCTAATTTATTTGTATAGAAAATATCAAGTTGTTACAATTGTCTGTAATTTTCGCAAAGGTTTTACGGAAATTCATCCGCAAACCGCACTGGTCTTATGAACATAGTGGGTAGCTAGCCCGTTCTGCCCAGTACTGGTGGCCCAATAATACTGGTTGGAACAATTTTTCCCCGTTCCTTTTATTCCATCCATCTTAGGTACTTAAAATTTCTTACCTCAGTCTTTATCGGAATCCGCACCAAAAAAAATTGGTTCGAGAAAGTTTCAAAGAACGCTTAGAACTTTTTATAAACGTTGGTCTAGCCGAATCGAATAGCCTGGACTCATATCAATAATCAACTTCAATCAAAATACGAATGTGTGTAGCCAAAACCCCGTTGGCAAATTAAAATTTTAAAATTAGTTTGCAAATGACGTCATGATGATGTACTGTATTAACAACCCGTTTGAGGATGTCATCGACTGACTTTGTCATAATACATTATACAATAGTGGAACAACGATTTTAGATCAAATTCAACACTAAGTATTCCTGCATTTATAACTCCATCAACTTTTTATCATCTCTGCACCAGGTTACATGGTACATAAGTGATAAATAAAATATATTTTGATATTTCAAATCATTATCGTCTAGATGAAACAAATAGCATAGACTATTCTTTAAACCTTTAAAAAATCATTACAAATCTGTTTTATTACCTAAACATGTAACGATGTTTCAGTGGCCCAAAGTCCACTCATACACAATGGTTACCTGGAGTTGAGAATAAAAATTCATTTCAAAAAGCACATAGTGCGTTTTTAGCTTGATGTCAAAAATTTCGAGTCTAGCATAGCTAGAAGATTTAGAAAACTTATGTCTACACTAATGATCAATTGCTTAATAATCTATCTATTCCTATTATCCTTAATACTCCATTCACGCAAAACTATATATAGTTCATCAAACTCGTACTTAATCCTATATTCTCTACCTATACCTTATCTATCTGTTATATACAGGAGAAAAGAATTACTTTCTCAACATGTATATAGCAAATAGTGCGACACAAACCTAATCTTAACTCCCTTCTCAATTCAAATTTCATTCGACTCGTATTCATAATCCTTTCCTGAATCTGTACTAATTCATAGTACAACTGACACACAAAATTCTTGTTGTAAACTTTTCAATCATTCACTTGATCCTTCTCCATACTATAACCTTATCAGATCACGGGGTGATCTCATCGTATATATTATGATTCATTTTTATGATATGATCATTTTTATTTTATGATCTCCTATCCCTGTTCTTTTAGTCTTTTAGACTCTATATATTCACCACTACTGTTCAACTTTATTATCAGAGTTAGGGAACTCTGTATCTTTTATAACTCGCTGAGATTCGTCTTTTAATCTTACCGACTCACTAACTCTATTTGAATTAGTACTAATCCTAATCATTGTGGTTATTAGTCTAAGGTAACCCTACCTAAGGTTCATAACCAACATCTTTGATACCAACTGAGACAGCCCCAAATCCGGGTCTCAAATCACCGCGAATCCGGTACAATCATTCTATAACTATTGCGGAAGATATAAACATAAATTGTTTATACAATAACTTTACACATTATTCCCCAAGGTCGAGTAACCTTAACTTTTACACAAATCATAACTTGTCTAACATATAATATTATTATCATACATAAATGTTACAAATAAGCTGTACATATAATCCCAAGTTGGACTTGGCTTTGTCATTTCCTGTATCCAACGTATTCGTCTTAATCTGCAATGTTAATCAGTATATAGCAAGGGTGAACAATAAGTTTGCCCAATAAGTTTAAGTTCAATAAATTAAGGATATATCATGATTGAAAGAATTGAACAAAAGTTGGCTATAGTTCTACAATATAATTGCAACTAGCATGAACAAATTTTTGTACATAGCTGAACGAATATTGAACATGAACATATATATATATATATATATATATATATATATACATATATATGCACAAAGTGCGATTTAATAATTCTTAGACATGGCAATAAGAAATAATTAACCATAAGTATAATTGAATAATACAACTCGAGGTCGAGTTAAGAAAAACTTGCCTGAACCGCTGATTATTGCTATGCAATTTATTAAGCTTTGTCTGAACCTAATATATAAATAATATCGATATACAAATTAGAATAATATCATCACAATATTTAAAATAACCTAAACACATTATCACATAATAATATCCGTCTATAACACACATAAGAGTTAACCTCAAGTCAAACTTTTACAGTTTGAGTCGAGTTCGGTACAATTCTGACATCCCAACGGCTTAGTCGGACAATTATCGAGTTTAAGTTCAATTAAACTCTGCCTAAACACTTCACAATTATCCTAGATAATTTAATTATCACTCAAAATAATTTTTCATAAGCTCGTAATAATCTTTAAATAATTATAACTATTTAGCATGATTTTTCAATCATTAAACTCGTATTTATATGAATTAAATATCACATAATTCCTTTATCATTAATATTTATTTAATATTAAATATTAATAAAATACATGTCATAATATTATAATATATTTATAATATATCAAAGTATTTTTAATACCTTAAAATCATATTTATATAATTTTAAACAATTAAATTCATTATCCAATATTTGCATTATTAATATTAAATATTAAAGTTTTTCATGACAAAATATCAAAAGTTATATTTTATAACTTCAAATATTTTTATAACACTTAAATAATTTTATATGATTTTTAAATCATTAATTCTATTTTTCCATAATTTATTTAATATATTTATTAAATTAATTAATTATCATTAATATTAATTTATTAATGAAATTCATCTCAAAATATTAAAAGTCATTAAAATAACTTAAAATATTTTCTTATACCATAATATAAGTTTATATGATTTTTCATGTATTAAAATCATTTTAAAATAATTTATTTAATATTATAATTAAATAAAGTAAATACCATTATTATTCCAAAAATATACAATATTTATGAAATATATTCAAAATTATTAAAAACTCATTTTTAGAATTTAAAATAATTTTTAGGGATTTATTTTGTATTTTTCATAATTAAAAACTATTTATTTCAATTATTTAATAAAAATAATTATTTTTCTAAGAAATTGTCGCTAAAGGGTGCCTATAGCGATAAAACTGTCGCTATAGGTATTCTTCGTATTCTTGAGCCCCAACCTAGAAACTCATAGCTATTAACAAGATAGGTGGTTTGACCATCATTAAATCTTTAGTTATTATGTTTCTAGGCTTGCTAATAGGTTATGATTGTAGTATTAGTGTAATACTACAATTACAAACAAGTTCCATGGCCATAAGAAAAACATACCAGTAAGATCCAGGCCTAAGAAAAACATGTCAGAGGTTGTTCTTCATTACTGGGTTTTCCAGAAATGAAGAACAGTACAAGTGTGCTACTTTGGATCCTTATATCTTGCGTTCTAGGTTTGATTTGTGTTATATAATAGTTCACATACGTAGTATAGATGTCAATATACAAGTACATAATCCTAAAGAAACTTAAAAACATCACCAAAAGAAAATTTGGCCCGGTTAAAGTAGCCTAGAAAAACTATCTTTAAACATTTTTGGGTTTTCTAGAAATGTTCTTCGGCAGATGGTCAACACAAGTTTGACCAGTCATATCTTTGATCCTGTGAACGATCTAGTGGGTCTAATGGCTTAGATGTGTAGTATTCATGTCAGGCTACCCAAATCAAACACTAACATGGTCATTAACATTAATAGTAGCAAGATCAAGGCCCTGCAAAACGACTGTCAGAGATTTATGGGTTTCTGGATTACCCAAAAACCAGGTTTCGTGAACTGTCAACGGGTTTTGACCAACAATAACACTCAATTCGAACATGAAATGACCCCGATTCGAGTTTCAGATAAAAGCCCACATAACCTACTACAAATACAAACCTTTAAAACACAAAAAACATTAACAGAGACAGATTTAAGGCCTCTAACATTCGACTGTCAGGCCACTTTCCAATTTTTTTCCAGATTTCAAAAAAATGCTATTTCGTGCACTTTGATGTTTTGGATCTGGGATTTTAACAACACAGATCACTAAATGACATCTTCTAACACTATTCTAAACACCAAATAACAACATTAACACAAATCTTGAAGATCTAGCATGCTAGGGTTTATACCACTTTCTAGCTTTGATTCTTGATTTCTGTCCTTGGATCCTGTTCTTGGAAGGCTATGAACTGATCATGGCTTAACTTCTTACACAATCTCACTCTACATTCTGAATTTTTAGAGAGAGAAAGGTCTTGGTTGGTTTGCTAAGTAAAGTAAGAGACTTTCTCTTATTTTATTTGGTTTTGATTTTGATTCAATGCATAATGCTGGCAATGTTGGCTGACATAGAAGATAAAAGGCACATGGAGTTGTTAGGGTGGGTGACCAACTCAAAATATAGCAAGATTCACAAGCAACCAATTAAAGAATGTGACAAAAGGGTATTTTGGTCATTTGATTTCCAATTTTAAAGGCATACTTGTCATTTGCCCTAACCCTTAGGGTTTAGGGTTTAATCCTTAAGGTTTAGGGTTTAACCCTTAGATTTTTGCAATTAATTTCTAAGATTTCCAAATTAGGTTTTCAAAATAGAAAATTAATATTTCTAAATAATAATTAGGATTCTATAACTATATTAAAATTTCCTAATCATAATCCAAGCTTGCTAATTAGGATTATTATTTCCTAATTAAAATTTCTAATTTAACAATTAGGGTCATAATAATTGTACATTAGGGTTTATAGCCCAAGAATTAGGGTTTTAAATAGAAAAATAACATTTCTAATTTAGAAATTAGGTTTCCTAATTAGATTAGGGTTTTCTAATTACTTATAACTTGAAAATTTTGATTAATGTTTCCTAATTAACATTAAAATTATTAAATTAACAATTAGGGTTTCCCTAATTATAAATTAGGGTTTCTAATCCAGAAATTAGGTTTTTCTAAATCAATTATGGTTATCCTTAATTAGGTTATTATTAATAACGTTTAAACAATTATACTAGCATTTGCATTCCCAAATTAGGGTTTTCAACTTCCAAATTAGGGTTTTAGATTCCCGGAACTGAAATTAGGGTTTTCAGAACAGATTTTAGGGTTTCTTATAAATCGTAAGAATTTCCTAACTGAACGCTGGTGTTCTTAATATAATATTAGGGTTTGCCACTGATATAGCTTATCTGGTCAACCATTGACCCTTAACCACATACTGTACACATATAATACCATATATATAGAACATATTCACTTATATACTTAATCCTGAATAATTCTCCAGAAAAATTTTCAAATCCATAAAATTACTTCTCGGAAATTTCAAATCCATTCACTTTTTTTTCTGTCTAGGTTTATTATTGAACCTTAATTCAATATTTTAAGATTTTATAAATATCAAAATTCTCGGGATGTCACACAGGTTGCTTCAACGTTCAAAGGTTTATACATTTTTGTTGACAAACTATAATTGCACCATGGTTAAACAACCAATCCATCCCGAGAATTACATCGAATTCTCCCAACTTTATCGGTATTAAATCTACCGATAATTTATAACCTCGTATCTCTACACAACAACGCCTATGAATATTTTCAACAGGAATTATTTCTTCGTTTGCTACCTAAATATTTAAAGGTATAGGAAATCTTTTGGGAAGTAATCCTAATCGTCTAGCAAAATCACATACTATAGAAGAACAAGTAGCACCTGAATCAAACAACACATAAGCATTTATATCATTGATTGGGATAATACCTGCAACTACATCCCCTGATGCAACTGCATCGTGGACCGTCATATTAAAGGTGCGGGCCATCGGTCTACTCGACTGAACTGGACCACTAATAGCTAACTTGCCACTATTAGTGCCCTTATTACCATTCATCCCCTTCTTTGGTCAATTCTTCGCCATATGATCAGTTGATCCACATACGAAGTATCCATGATTCTTCTTTGAACTTGGACAATTAGGCGAAATGTGCCCTTCTTGTCCACAGTTGTAACACACCGCTTTACATTTGAGACAGACTCATAGGTGAGTCTTCTCACAACTCTTACACGCCTCCATCCTCCTCTTAGGATCTCCTTCTTTTACCCCGGTATTCCTAGAGTTAAAAGCCTTCTTCTTCTGCCCGTTGCCACTCCCGCTGGCTCCCTCAGTTTTCACTCCCCCATCTACCTTACTCTTGTTCTTCTTTTCTCTATGGTATTGGCTTAAAGCCTCATTACCAGCCTCGGTAATTATTGCCTTCTCCAGAATGGTTCCAAAGGAATTACTTTGAAACACTGATATCCGTCTATAGAGCCAGGGTTTTAACCCCTGCTCGAATCTCCTTGCCTTCCTCACCTCCGTATGGCGTGGAGCAAATCTCGCCAGTTCATTGAACTTGGCAGCATATTAGGGAACAGTCATGTCCCCTTGTTTCAGTTCTAAAAATCTCATCTCCATCCTACCTTGCATACTCGTTGGGAAATAGTTCTCGAAGAAGATCTTCTTGAACCATGTCCACATTATATTCTCCACTCCAGCCCTAGCCTGGTTTGCCTCCGACCATAGCCTCTCCCTTCATCATGTAGGTGGCAAAAGAAGTCTAATGCCCCTCTTTGACATTTGCAATTAAAAATGCCTTTTCAATTTCTTTTACCCAAGTTTGGGCTTTTTATATGGTCCGTAGTTCCTTAGAACTATGGCGGACCTACAATCTTAAAATCCTTAAACGTAGTAGCATGTACTACTACAGGATTGACATGTATATTTGCACCATTTCTATTAAAGGCAGCTATTAGTAAATTAACAAACTCCTGCATCGGGTTAATCGGTCCCCCTTCTAGTTGATTCACGTTAGCTTCCTGATTTCATTATCTTCTTCTTGGCGGCATCTTTCTTTTAAAATGAATAACACTTCATTATTACTTTCTTCTTATTAATTATTAATTATTAATTATTCATTTTTTAAACAATAACTCAACTCATTGTACAACATGGTCAATAAAGTGCTTACATTGATATGCTTTCTTC
Source organism: Panax quinquefolius (assembly GCA_020205615.1). Taxonomy (NCBI): domain Eukaryota; kingdom Viridiplantae; phylum Streptophyta; class Magnoliopsida; order Apiales; family Araliaceae; genus Panax; species Panax quinquefolius. The sequence goes on from JAINUW010000193.1 coordinate 144,330, forward strand.
TTTGTACTATAATATTACATCGTTCATCATTACACAGCCTTGGATGATTACAATACCTTCCCGTAATTACTTTCCAAAAATGGGGATTTACAAAAGACTACCCTTTGATTATACAAAAGAGGGTTTTACGTCACTACATAGATACAGCATATTTACATATCAAATCTTACTCTAGTTACTAACTAGATTAAATTTGCCTAGTGGCATTTGCATAATCAGCATCTGCAAGACTGGCTACCACATCTCGACTGATAGTATGTCGAGTCTGCCCTGCCTCCACAGGATACTCAGCAACTAGCCGCTGACAGGGGTGAAGCCAGAAATTTTTATCAGTGGGGTCGAAATTATTACTGAGTTACAAATAATTTGGCGGGAGTTCGAGGGCAGCGCCCCCGAGCTAATTTTTTTTAATACTTTATACTTTCGAGTAGATATATATATATATATATATATATATATATATATATATACTATATTACATTAAAAAATATAATGAGTAATAATATATGGTATATATATACTATATTGACTCATACTAGACTTTTTTAATCACAACTTGTTCATAAGTAAGTAATTCAAAGATTTATTTTTAAAATTAATATAAATTAGATTATTATTTAGTTTTAAATATTATAGAGAGAAAAATATTAAGAGGATATGAGTCATATGTGATTAAAATTTGATTGACAAAGTTATAAATTTTAAATTTGATCCCATATAATAGAAAATTTATAAAATTTTAGTGGGGTCAATTTATATATAATACTTAAAAAATTTAAAATTTATCTTACATTATAAAAAAAAAAAAAATTCCGATTGGGGCGATTGATTTTATATTAGTGCATGTGGCTTCTTATTTTGGCCGTGACGATAATCCTCATGGGAACTCCTATGAATATAGGACATCTTTACAATCTTATGCTTCTTGGACTTGTAACGCCCCCAAATTTAGGTACTTGAAACCCGAACTCGATGCTTTACGATACCATTTTTATGAGAGGAATAATACTAATAATAATAACAATGATATAAATACAAAACTTAATTTACATAAACATCAGAGTCTAAACCCAGGTACGCGACCTTTACTACACTTCATTACATGATAGATAATAAATATCATTGTCTTAATAAAATCTAACTATTACAAAAGATAGCAATAAACTTATACTGTTTGCTTTCAGTTGTCTTTGTTCTTGCTTGAACCTTCTGGTTGATCACACTTAACTGAAAATATTTTAAATTAAGCAGGGGTGAGCATTTGAGTGCCTAGCAAGTAATAACAATTATAAATATTAGCTGAAATAATTAAATGTTTTCATTGTACGACACTTCTACAATGAATCAATAGTTGTGAAGTAAGCTGAACCAATAATAACAACATAAAAATTCTATCTCAAATTTTAAAAACTACGTATTGACTATATATAGAGAATAATTGTAAGACCCCAACTTTTCTGAATAAAGATGATTTTTCTATAAATATCATTTTTGAATATTATGGAATGAATTTGATATAATGTTATTGTTGTGGATAATATTTATAAATTTTGCAAAGTACATGAAGTTGTTATATAATATTCGATTTGAATTCTGGGAATATTCGTTTTAACGAGGAATATTAAATGCAATGGCATAATCATTGTTGGACCCCACAACGAAATTATTGTCGGATTGAGAAAACGATAAAAATAATTTTATGAAAATAACGGTGGAAGTTTTACTGTTAAAACTGTTGAACTACTTGGTAGTAAAAGTATAGTAATACGCGTGGTTGCATAGTAGCACGCAGTATTGATTATTGATGCTTACGTGAGAAGTCACTCAGTTTTGTTCAAGTATTGCTACAGTAATTATTGCATAGTATCTCACGTTATTTGATTCAAGTATTGTCGATATTTTATATATTATGAAATCAATAATTGAGATGACAGAGTTATTAATATTATTATTTGGAATATTGACGATGACTAGAAGTTCTGTCAAGGAGAGGTTTGGTCACCTAATTGCGCGTCAATAAGGAGAAATCCTTATTGGAAAGCCCCCTCATTCTCGGGAACGACCTGGTCGATTAATATTGTGAATTATAATAATGATGATAAATGTTGTTTTATTATTATTATAAATGTAATAAAACAGAAAAAACTTTTTATATAAAATAGAATACTTTTTATAAAGTTTTATTTTATTTGATTATAAATATAATATATTATATTTTATTATGCATAGTGTTTGAATAGAGCCTGCATAGTATTTGCATAGTAAAAACTTTTTATATAAAATAGAATACTTTTTATAAAGTTTTGTTTTATTTGATTATAAATAGAATATATTATATTTTCTTGCATAGTGCAACAAAGTATCCTTTCCATTCTCCTATAAATAGGATTCATAGTTAGAATTGAAAATCAAACCAGAAATTTAGAGAATTTTTTTTTTATAATCTTGAGCGTATTTCTTTAGAGTTTAAGAAAGCTTTGAGCATAGAAAATAGTGCAAGTTTTCTTCAAGTATATCCCCGCCCTACCCGTCGGAATACTCTTCTTTTTAAGGTAAGGGGTATTATTCTTTCGTATTCATGAAGAGAGTTATTTTCTTTCAATACTCGTAAGGGTTATTATTCCATTCTTTATTATTATGTTAGAATAACATGTACATGCCAAGTACCGCATACATGGTGAAATTTTCTACGTTATTCCATTCTTTATTATTCGTTGGAATAACTTGTCTATCTGATTCATCGCATGCCTTGTGAATTCTCGTTGTTATTCCATTCTTTATTATTACGTTGGAACATCGTATGCATGCGGATTACACATGACTGGTTCCATTCTTTATTATTTCTGTTGGAACATCCTCGCTGCATGGAGATTACGCATGAATTTGGTTCCATTCTTTATTATTACATTGGAATATCACATGCATGCGGATTATGCATGACCTGGTTCCATTCTTTATTACTATGTTGGAATAACCTGTTTATGTGGATTACCGCATGCATAGTGAATGATCATTTGTATTCATTGTCTTATTAACTTGTGGAAATGATCTGTCTATGTGGATTACCGCATTGGGTGAAAATCCATTTGCAGTTTCATATATTCTATTATACTCAGTTGGTTAAAGTTTTGGCTTCTATACTTCATGAAATTAGTAGAATATACTGGATATTTGAGCTTCATCGAGTATCTTTTCATGGAAATATTCTTCTGAGCATTCTTGAATTTTACTCCACAAAGCAGTATCATGTTGATAATTTGGACGTTATTGAGTTCAGGATAAATTAACTTATAAATCTTTAAAATTTATTCTTGAACTTGTTTTATTGAATTGTCATCATCCTCATGTTTATATTATGTTGAAAGTCCTCTGTGGTCTGTAGTGCATAGATGGACTTGGTATGATTATGACTTGGGATTATTCGGTATAATCATGACCATAATGTTACAAATGATGTGGAAAAAGTCATCATTGGCCCGTAGTGCATTGATGGACAGTTTTTGGTATGATTATGGCTATAGATTCTCTTCGACCAAGGGTGCAAAGTTGAATTGTTTTATGGCATGATCAGGACCGTTGATGAAAACACGATTATCTTTGGCTCGTAGTGTATGGTTAATTCGTGGTTGTGACACTAAAGAATATCCTTGGCCTGTAGTGCAGGGATGATTTAATGATGTGGATTATTTATTAAGTTGAGTCTCAGCGATAAAAATGATGAAAAACCTTTTAAATCATAGAAGATAGTAGATTTTATGCTCTACTTGACTCTTCTAATGGACTGCTTGTTCCGCTGCAGTTAAACTTGATGTTTGTTATATTATATCAGTTTAACACTGTTGAAGGCTAATGATAATTTATTCTGCATTATCTCAGTCATAATATTTCTTACTAGGCTAGTTGAGCTCACCCTTTTACTTTCATTGTTCTCTTCAGGAAATGAGAATATAGCTGGGACTAATCGGGGAATGGAGTGACGGTCCAGATGGTTGCATTAGTAGTCCTCACTATTCTGTGAAATAGTGTGATAATAAATGTATTGAGGACTTATTTTGAGTTTGAATAATGTCTAGAAGACAATATTTTTATTAAAACTCACAGCTCATGTTGTTTATTTAAGTTTGTATTTGTATTCTGTACCATATATTTGGTGACTCAGAATAGGTGATGTATACCTATTTTGGGGGCGTCACAGTTGGTATCAAAGCTTAGGGATATGATCCCTGGCTAAAATGTGAGACTAGAACTAGGAGGGGAGAGACGGGGAATTCCTTCGCTAGTATGACCTACCTAAGTTTATTTAGTATTTAATTGGTCGGTCAGAGTATATGGATAATATGTTACATGTCAATTAACCTTTGTTTTGTGGTAGTATCTGAAATTGACATCCGAGAATGTTGAGAATAACAATGGAGCATAGGAAACCGTTGAGTCTCCACATATCAATAATCAGGATAATGTGCATCAGGAAGGCAACAATCCTCATGCATACAACAACACTAACCAAATGATGAATGACGGAATTTTCAGAGGCTTTATGCAATTCATGCAACATCAGGCGAGAGCGGCTCCTGTCCAAAATGTTGGTGAAAACACTGGAAACTCTCGGACGGTCACCACTAAACAGTTCAAGGAACTGGGACCACCGGAGTTTATTGGAGAGCCAAACCCACTTAAGGCGGAAGCGTGGATAAAGTATATTACCAAGATATTTGATGTATTGGGATGCTCCGAGGAGCAAAAGGTTCCCTTTGCCACCTTTATGTTGTGAGGAGAGGCAGATTACTGGTGGGAATTGGTAAAGCGTACTCAACTTGCCGCACTGAAGATGTCTTGGGAGAAGTTCCAAGAACTATTCAACGATAAGTACTTTCCCGAAAGTATTCATCACATGAAAGAGGTAGAGTTCATCAAGTTGGAGCAGAACAATATGACCGTGTCGCAATACGAAGCTAAGTTTGCTGAGTTGTCCCGATTTGCGTCTCACTTGGTTGATAATGAGGAGAGAATGAAGTGGATGTTTCTAAGAGGTTTGAAACCCGAGATACGTTAATACTTAATTTCTCATAAACTATGTTTGTATTCAGATATTGTTAATAGGGCTTAGTTATTGGAACGCGATAACGAGTCAAATCAACCAAGAGAAAGCAACCGGCAAAATGATTATACCAGTGGTAGCAGTCATCGAAGCGGTGACAACAAACGTGGAGGGAATCAACATGCCAGAAATGGTAACCACTTTGGTGGTAATCATGGCCAAGACATTAAGAATGGATATTTCAAGAAGAGGATATTCAACAATGATGGAAGAACGTCAGCACCAACACCCGTTATTAAGGAAGGAGAACCACCACCTATCATACGCTTCAAATGCGGAGGGGAGGGACATATCGGTCCAAATTGCGAGATACCATCCAAAGCGTGTTATAATTGTGGAAGAGAAGGTCACTTAGCCCGATTTTGTCGTCCACCGAAGACAAGTCTAGTTAGAGTGGTGACACAAAATACCGTCCCAGATAAGTCAAAACCAGTAGTACAAGGGAGAGCGTTTGTTGTTACCTCCCAGACATCAAGGAACCTGAACGAGGTTATCACGGGTAAGCTTATCATAAACTCTAGCGAAGTCTATACCTTATTTGATACCAGTTCTACCCATTCTTTTATTTCTCCTACTTGCACTCAACGATTAAAATTGACTCCGGAGAAATTAGACTTTGACTTATCTGTGGAAACTCTGTTGGGAGAAACCTTCATTACATCCATTGTTTATAAGTCTTATTTGGTTCAAATTGGTACCCTCACATTACCTGTCGATCTTATTTCATTGAAAATACTTGCATTTGATGTGATTCTAGGGATTTATTGGTTAACTACTCATCATACTAAAATTGATTATTTTCGTAAGGTTGTTAGCTTTCGTATTCCTAATCAACCTATTATGCGAATTCAAGTGACCAAACCCTTAAAATCAGTCACGGTCATCTCAAGCCATAAAGCTATTCGTTTATTGAAAAATGAATGTCAAGCTTTCTTAGCTCATGTCAGAGATTTAAACAAAAATACGTCAGATTTGAATGATATTTCTATTGTTAATAATTTTCCTGACATATTCCCCGAAGAACTTCCTGGCCTACCCCTAGAGCGTGAAATTGAATTTTGTATCGACCTTGAACCCGGTACAAAACCCATTTCCAAAGCCCCATATCGAATGGCTCCTATTGAACTTCGGGAGTTAAAGACTCAATTACAGGAATTGTTAGACATTGGTTTCATTCGACCTAGTACATCTCCTTGGGGTGCTCATGTTCTATTCATGAAGAAGAAAGATGGAAGTATGTGACTTTGTATATATTATCAAGAGTTGAATCATGTCACCATAAAAAATAAGTACCCGTTGCCTCGCATTGATGACCTGTTTGACTAGTTGCAAGGAGCACAGTTCTTTTCAAAGATCGATCTTCGTTTTGGATATCATCAGCTGAAGGTTAGAATTGAGGATATTCCAAAGACTATCATCAGAAATCGGTACGGGCATTATGAATTCTTAGTCATGTCTTTTGGATTGACGAATGCTTCTGCTGCCTTCATGGATATGATGAATCGAGTATTCAAGGAATATTTGGATCACTTTGTGGTCGTCTTTATTGATGACATCCTTATATATTCCAAAAACCATGAAGATCATGAGCAAAACTTGAGGCTGATACTCCAAAAGCTTCGTGAAAACAAGTTTTATGCCAAGTTAAAGAAATGTGAGTTCTGGCTTGAGGAAGTAGCATTCCTTGGGCACGTAGTATCAAGCCATGGAATATCTGTTGACCCGAAAAAGAATGAAGCTATTCAAAGCTGGGAGCAACCTAAATCAGTGACCGAAGTACGTAGCTTTCTCGGATTAGCTGGTTATTATCAAAGATTTGTAGAAGGGTTTTCTCGAATCGCTACTCCATTAACTCAGCTGACTTGGAAAGATATAAAATTCGGTTGGATCATGGAATGTGAGAAGAGTTTTCAAGAACTTAAGAGGAGACTCATTTCAGCACTTATTCTGATAATACCATCTGGCTCGGAGGGATTTGTCATCTACAGTGATGCACCGAGCAAAGGGTTAGGATGTGTTCTCATGCAACATGGGAAAGTCATAGCCTATGCCTCTCGGCAACTCAAATAATATGAGAGGAATTATCCTACTCATGATCTAGAGTTGGAAGTTGTTGTATTTGCACTTAAAATTCGGAGGCATTACTTGTATGGGGAGAAAGTGGAGATCTTTACGGATCATAAAAGCCTCAAATATTTCTTCACCCAAAAGGAACTCAACATGCGGCAATGACATTGGCTTGAACTGTTAAAAGATTATGATCATACCATTCAATACCATCCTGGTAAAGCAAACGTAGTAGCTGACGCATTAAGTAGAAGATCATAAGCGGGTACGAGTGCGATATTGTCAACGCAAAGGCCCATTTTATATAACTTGCAAAGGATGGAGATAGAGTTAAAGACTCCAGGGACCAACGTGATGATGGAAAATATACGAGTAGAACCAACTTTAATCGATAAAGTTAAAGCTGCTCAAGCTATAGACCTAGAACTGATGGGTATGAGGAAGATAGTGCAAGAAGGTGCTATGCCGGAAGCAAGCATCGATGAGAAAGGAATACTTCGAGTCAACTCCAGACTTTATGTTCCTAACGACCTTGATTTAAAGTATAAAATCATGATGGAGGCGCACAACACACCATTTGCAATCCATCCCGGGAGTACCAAAATGTATCATGATCTTCGACATACATTTTGGTGGAGCAATATGAAGAAAGAGATCGCGGAGTTTCTCTCAAGGTGTCTAACTTGTCAACGAGTCAAGGCGGAGCATCAAGTACCAAAAGGTCCATTGCAACCACTTACAATTCTAGAATTGAAGTGGGAGCACATTACCATGGATTTCGTTACCGGTCTTCCAAAGGTTTCTCAAGGAATAGATGCGATTTGGGTAATTGTTGATAAATTGACCAAGTCGGCTCATTTCTTACCTATACGAGAAACTTATACACTTGAACATCTTGCTCGTATGTACAAAAATGAGATTGTAAGACTGCATGGTATGCCAGTATCTATAGTTTCTGACCGAGACCCAAGATTCACTTCACGATTTTGGGTTAGTTTGCAGAAAGCTATGGGCACGGATTTACGATTTAGCTCGGCATATCATCCTCAGACGGACGGGCAGTCAGAGAGGACTATTCAAACTCTTGAAGATCTATTAAGACTCTGTGTCCTTGACTTCTAGGGAAGTTGGAACAAGTTCTTACCATTGGTGGAGTTTTCCTACAACAACAATTATCAAGCAAGTATTGGCATGGCTCCATTCGAGGCGTTGTATGGAAGAAAGTGTCGTTCTCCAGTATGCTGGGATGAGGTGGGTGAAGCAACGTTGTTGTGACCGGAGTTGGTACGTATGACTACGGAAAATATTCAAACGATCCGACAACGTATAAAAATCTCATAAGATCGACAAAAGAGTTATGCTGATCTTCATCGAAAGGACGTAGAATTCGATATTGGAGATCATGTGTTGTTACGTGTTGCTCCATGGAAAGGAGTTACAAGATTTTCAAAGAGATGAAAGCTCAATCCTCGATTCACTGGCCCATTTTTAATCCTCGATCAAGTAGGAACTGTGGCCTATAGACTCGCTTTACCGCCAAGTATGTCTCGTGTTCATAACGTTTTTCAAATATTCATGTTACGTAAATATGTGGAAGACCTGAACCACATTATTGAGTTAGAATTGGACGAAATAGTGGAAGATTTAATGTATGAAGAGTTTCCTATTAAAATCTTGGATAAGAAGGAACATGTTCTACGCCCCAAGGTTATACCTCAAGTCAAAGTTTTATGGAGGAACCACGATGTTGAGGAAATGACCTGGGAGTTAGAATCTGAAATGAAATCAAAGTATCCTTACCTCTTTGACATACCAGGTATGTACCCTAATTTCGAGGGCAAAATTTCATAAGAAGGGGAGGTTGTAAGACCCCAACTTTTATGAATAAAGATGATTTTTCTATAAATATCATTTTTGAATATTATGGAATGAATTTGATATAATGTTGTAGTTGTGGGTAATATTTATAAATTTTGCAAAGTACACAAGTTGTTATATAATATTCGATTGGTCGGGAAATATTCGTTTTAACAGGGAATATTCGTACAACGACACAATCATTGGTGGACCTACATAGAATAATTATCGGATTGATCGAGAAAACGACAAAAATATTTTTTATGAAAATAATGGCGGAAGTTTTACCGTTAAAATTGTTGAACTCTTTGGGTAGTAAAAGTACGATGAATACGCTGTGGTTGCATAAGAAGACGCGGTATTGATTATTGATGCTTACGTGAGAAGTGTAGACACTCGAAATTTTCTTCTACTGTTACTTACATTGCAGGAGGACAGATTCATCTTTTAAGAGGGAACCCTGAAAGACAATCCAAGTCTATACCGGATACTACCGGAAGTTCATCATCAAACCCCGGATCGCATTCTGGAAGTAACCAAATCCAACCCCGAAGATAGCCCCGGGAAATCGTGTTCCAACCCCGGAGATAATCCCGGGAAAGTCAGTTTCAACCTCGGAGATGACCCCGAAGGATCAAGATCAAAGCCTGGAGATAGCCCTAGGAGGTCAAGCCAACCTCAGAGATAACCCTGAGGACTATCAAAGTCAACATCAAGTCAACCTCAGAGATAACCCTGAGAAACGACTGCTACAACTGTGCGAGAACCGGATATAACCCCGGGAGGGGCAAAATGGTCATTTTTCCAACTCAAATTCACTTCAAATCAAATACACTCATCTCAACTCAAAATATTTCAAAGGAAGTCCCACAAGAACCATATCTTAACTTCCGAGCGCAAACTACGCAAAACGACTCAACGAACTGCCTAACGGAAACCTAGGAATGCCATTTTGGTAATGGACCCATCTTCCTGGAATCAAAAAAGGTCAAATCATGTATCATTGTATAGCTCTCAGAAAGAGCTTTCCGGAATGGTATGGCACGCTTCCATCGGACTCCCGGATTGAAAGTTATGGGCGACCGAGCGAACAGCGCGTACGTACTTCGACACGGCGGGACCCACACTGCCCGGGGCACCCCGAGCAGCCGCAGGTACACCTGCTACTAGGTGCCACAGGTAGACCTGCGGCTCCCACCTCTATAAATATGGGGCTTGGGGTGCTGATTTTCTAAGAGAAAAGACGGGGAAACCCTCGCACATTCGCTCAAGACTCGCCCATACAGTGTATTTTCCCACTTTTAAACACCTGTGAGCTCATATATAGCCTCTTTTGTACCCAAAAAGCCCAAGTGTTTACCCACTCTAAAGATATAGAACCCTTTTATCACAATTGTAAGCCTTCTCACACGCTTTAGAGTCTTTTCTTCATCTTTTGCACACACCCTTCTACACGCTGAGAGTCGTGTCAGATGCTTTGCCCGGACTTTGATCCGTGGTTTCATTTCGATCAGATATATATATATATATATATATATATATATATATATTTATATATATATTGACTAACATTATCGAGTTATGCCTCGATTGAGCCTAGATTTTGGTCTGGAGCGTTTACTACTTTAATATATATATACTTATATATATCAAATGTGTGTGTCGGACTTTGTTCGATGAGCCTGTATTTACATGCTCACACGTTTATTCGCTTATATATATATATATATATATATATATATATATATATATATATATATATATATATCTGTGTGTCGACTTTGTTCGATGAGCCTAGACTTGATGCAGTGCGTTTACTACTCTTTATATATATATATATATATATATATATATATATATATATATATATACTTATATATATGAACTGTGGTCGAACTATGTTCGATGAGCCTGGATTTTACATCCAAGTGTGTTTATTGCTTTTATATATATATATATATATTTATTTTGTCTTTGCTGAGAGTCCCTTCGTGGCGTGGCGATTGATTTTTCTGACTTTCTTTAAATTTCGTCCCGCTCGAGTTTACTTGTGGCAAATTAACCGTATTATAAATTTTTATTTACATTCCGTCTCCTTACCGAGTTTCCTTCGTGGCGGTTGACCGATCTACAACTTTATTTACATTTCGATCCCCATGGAGGTGCTTCGTGGTTGGTGATCCCGCTTCAGATATATATATTTACCGCTTTTATATATATACCGCTTATCAGCTATATACAAATTGCAATATTCTATGCGTAGGAATCATGTGATCACAGATTCATCTCATTGGATCTAGATTCGGTTCCCGTGATGGACATTCTCAGCTGTAAGCAGCATGTAAATTATTCTGCGATATCTGTATTTCCTCAGATGGTTTCCATACCCACGACAAAGTCGGCATTATTTTTGTACATTATTTTTCATACGGATGCCTCGCATCCGTCAAATAAAATTAATCCAGCCGCTCACTTAATAAAAATGGAGGTGTAAAAGGTCTCAATTCCTATTGAGCATCAGGGTTTAAAAAAACATCTTTTATAAAACATCATTGCCATATATTGCTAAAAACTAAATTTTTACATAAATTCAAACCCTGTGTATATAGGTTCGAACGAGGCCTCGCACAACTTTCATATAACAGCACATTGACCCACACACACACACACACACACTCATATAATAGTTTCTTGAAAAGAGGCGGTCACCATGGTAACACGGATGTCGGGGGGTGCCTAACACCTCCCCCCCGCATAACCAAGTCCCCGGACCCTAAACAAATCTCAGTTTCTCCGACCCGTATATCAGTGTCACATCACTGGGTCAATGTGCAAACCTTTTCTCGGTTGTGTTGGTATAACCATTTAAAAAACCAACTGGCGACTCTTAACAGTCCCATCATCGACATTATACATGTCGGACCTTTTTCACTTATTTTTTCAAACAAATCTCACCTAAAATGAGAACACCAAAGAACAAGTAACGGAAAGGGACACCCAAAAATTTCGACGTCGACAGGTGGCGACTCTGTTGGGGAATCCAGTAAGAGGACTTAAGCCGCTATTACAATCTTTTCAAAATTGTTATCTGCTTGTGTGTGGATGTTGCATTTATATTTTTGATGAATGTGTACGAATACATTTCCTTATTGCACTTAGTGCTTTGCACCATAACTGCTTGTGATGTTAGTGCTTCGCACCATAACTGCCTGTGATATTAGTGCTTCGCACCATATCTGCTTGTGATATTAGTGCTTCGCACATGTCATCATTTTCATACGGTGAGACGCAATGTATGTGAATGTATGTTGTGTGGTCCCTCCACCAGTAGGCTATACCGTCGGTGTTTTATTACTAGACTCGTGAGAAGACTAATTCTCCGAGGCTCAGGAAAGGCACCACCCAAATTCGCTCAAGTTGAAAGATCGGATTAACTTCTCGTCTAGTAGATTGCGATGATTTGGGAACCTTAATGCCAAAAAGCTGTGAGAGTAACCTAAGATAGGTCAGCCTCTGATAAACCCAAAACGGAGGAAAGTCTCTTCATGCTCTCATTTTAAATTACTTGTAAACACAATTACTTGTAATTACATTCCATATCTATCTCCATATAATGAGAAATATGAAGAAATGGGTACACATATATATTTAACATGCTACAAACAACTGACATCAGTTTTGCAGGATAAAATTCCTAAAATGAACACGTCACATAGCATGTTATTATATACATTCCCTAAAGACTAAACTATGCAAGTCTTTCGCGTGATGGAAGCAATCGGTCCATATCCGTTTAAAGTCCAAGAAGGCATCGATCCCAATCGTTAGGCATGGCTACATCGGCCAAATTTGATCCTACCTCTGTTTCTCGAGAGGAGTTTGAAGGATTAAGGAATCAGATATCAGAATTGGTTGCCTTTCTAAAAGAACAAAGTAAAAATACGCAGGGCCAGACAATGCCTACTCAACCAATGTCCTTCACACTAGGGGGCAGTCAGGGCATTGGTAAAAAGATGGAAACCCATATACCTAAACCTCATTCCAATAAAGAAATCACAAATCTCAGGGATAATCGAGAAACTGGGGATATAAGAAAGAAAGTCCAACAAATGGAGGATACCATCTGGTCAATTAAAGGGACCGGAAATTATGGGAGTGTCACCTATTCGGATCTCTCAGATATTCCGGGGCTCAATATCCTACCAAATTCAAAGTCCCGAGTTTGAAAAGTACAATGGGGCAGGCGATCCCTATACGCACCTAAAAGTGTACATTGGCGAACTGGGGTCTTATGCTGAAAATGAAAGACTCAGAATGCAACTTTTTCAAAAGAGTCTCACTAGAGAAGCTAAATCCTGGTATGCGCGACTTGACAATGCCAAAATCCACAACTGGGAAGAATTAACCCACGCCTTTCTAAATCAGTACAGTTTTCAGTCACAAATGGCACCAGATCGATATCAAGTGACTAAAGTGAAAAAGCAAAGTACTGAATCTTTTCGAGAATATGCCCAAAGGTGGGGATATCTAGCAGCGCAAGTTATTCCATCAATGACAGAAACTGAGATGGTTATGACATTTAATGATATCCAAGAGGCTCCTTACTATGAGAGGATCCTAGCAGGCATAGGAAAGCCATTTGCGGAAATGATCAAATACGACGAAATGGTAGAGATGGGCCTGAAGGCAGGTAAGATTAAAGACTTCACTGCCTTGGAAGCATTCACCAAACATATACAAACTGGCAAGTATACGAGCAATCCCAAGGGGGTATCCGATAAAGGCAATGAGGTTTTATCCCTTGTTGTACAGGGGCAAGCTAGGAGGCCAAACTACAGTCCCCCAATTGGAAAATGCAAGACAATCTGCCGTCCCAACAACAGACTGCATTCAACCAATACCCAGACATGAAAAGAAAATTTGAAAGAACAGAAAATCGAGTATTCACTCCACTGGGTGATTCCCTTGAACATGTGTTGGCGATATTAATGGATCACAAGAAAATTACCGAACTAGCTCCACCTCTGGAACTAGGGAGTAAAAGATACAATCCAAGCCAGAGATGTGCTTACCACTCAGTGTCTCCAGGACACGATACACAGGATTGTTGGTCCTTAAAACATAAGATTTAAAATCTGATCGAAAGTGGCAGTATTTTGGTCGAACAACCTGACCAACAAAATGTCAACACCAACCTTCCGTTGCGACATGATACGGAAGAAGTAAACATGATCGGTCGAAGTTACTGAATGTATCCAATTCGTAAGTACATACGAAGGATGGAGGAATACCCCCAAAAGCACATAACAAATGTCCTAGGGTGGGAAAACTCGGAGGAGGGTATGCCAGTAATGAAAAAATTAGAGGCGATCCAGAATCAAGTAAATCTGCTAGCTAAGCTGATAGTGCACCAACATCAGGAAACAAGGCAATTTTTCACTCAACTATCAGAAAGCCAAGAGAAAAAGGAGGTTAACCATAATATAAGCCCATATCTCTCCATGATGAGCTAGCTAAATAAAGAAGATCAAAGCAGGCTGAAAGTACAAGAAAAGGGGGATGATAAAATTGTTAGAGGATCTCGCCAGCGAAAGAACCAATCGAGGGAATGCAAATTCTCAAAGATGAAAAATCAAACAACCTCCAAAAGAGTCCAAAAATTCACCCCTCTGAGCAAATCCAAAGAAGAAATGCTAACACTTTTTGATAAGCAAAGGAAGGATTACTAAGTTGTTGCCTCTTATAAAACCCAAGATAAAGAGTTATGACTCCACCAAGATATGTCTCTACCATTCTAACTCACTTGGGCATACGACTGAAGAATGCTGGTCTTTGCGACATAAAATCCAGGATCTCATTGAAAATGGAGAGCTGGATATAGAATTTCCCATGACCAAAAAAGGCAAAAAGGAAATAAAAAGCTTAAGACGTCCATTCGAGACAGCCAATTCAAATGAGGTGAAGGCTATGAGCGACAATTCTACCAGAGCACAAGGTGGACTGATCCTGATGCAAGAAGTGACAGAGTAGACAAAGGCATCCCCAAAGGAGATTCCCCCGCCAACATCAAACTTCCCATGATTCTAAGATATCAACCACATTCCTGATCTTATCACCTTGGATGATGCGGAGGAAATACTAATCCTTTCCAAAGAAGAAAAAACCAAAAAGGAAAGTTCTTTGCAAGAAATGCGACAACAGTTTGAGGGAGATTTCATAGTTGAATCCTTTGAAACCCATGAAGAAGGCGAAGGAATAGATGAAGAAAAAGGTGGTGAGATTGTCGGGGAATCCAACCCATTAAAGAATCCAGAGTTCATCCCTTTTTGAATGATGCGTCCATATCAAGCGTCCCCGAGGAATGTCTTGAATCGAGAAGCGATCAAGTTATGGCCACAAGCGAAGACATTCGTAATCAAGGGTAACTCTATCACGAGCCCTGAAGGCGACATAACCACTAACAACTGGACTATCAGGCCTCAACTAGCCGAGAAGATGTAGATCCAGGGGATGAAGGTGCGAGTTCCAGAAAGTGTTGGAACGGTATCACTTTCTTCGTAATATGCCTTTTATTTTCCATGCATTTAAATAAATAAAAAAGAAAAAAACATCTCTACCATCTTCTCACCACTTACCCCTTTGAACCTTTTCAAACCAAAGCCTGAACTACGAAAGATTTGATCTCCTCTTCAATAGAGTACGTGTAGTACCATCAATGGAAAGCGGTCAAACCAAACAAAAACCCAAACAAACCTTTCAAACAGATATACCCTGCATTTATGATTGCTTAGACGTAATGGTCATCATTCGGGAGAAAGAGGTTGATGATAGCCCCTCCATCACTGCAAGTCCACCAAAACTTTGCCCTCGATAATCAAGCAAAGACTCCTTGCATTTGCCGATGAGGGTAAAAGGAAGAAACTCTCTCTACCTTGTAGATAGCAATAATCGCTTACTTTTTTCTATACAAGTATTTGCGATTACTTTTTGTCATTCTGAAGCTAACACTTTGTGTGATTGAACAAAGTGTTATATACTAGGTGAAAGCATATTTTGTTTCAGGACTTTTAATTTAGATGTACTCAGATTTTGTCGATGAGGTGCCTATTCTCCACAAGGATATGTAACTTTGATGTAAAGTTGGACTCAGACTTGATGGAAATACAAGAGGACTATGAGATACCTCAGGAGATCAAAGAATGGGTCGAAGACAAACCCAAGCGAAATCTTGATCAAACCACCTCTTTTAAACCTCGAAACCTTAGAAAACCCCAAACAAAGCCAAATTGGTACAGACCTCACTCAAAACCAAAGGAATGACATGGTTACTCTATTGACCCTGTTCCAGGATGTGTTTGCATGGTCTCACGAAGACATGGTCGATTTATACATGGACATTATCATTCATCGCCTTCCCATCAAAGGGGGATTCAAGCCATTCGAAAGTGTAAGCTCAAAGCGATCAAAACCTGAGTGGAAGTTAAAAGTTAAAGAAGAAATTGTGAAACAATTTCAAGCCGGCATCATCATGATGTCAACATATCCTAAATGACTATCCAACATAATCCCCATACCGAAACCGGGAAGGGAGGTGCGAGTTTATGTGGATTATAGAGATTTGAATAAAGCTTGCCTCAAAGATAGCTTTCAGGTGCCGTTCATCCACATACATTGACATTGACAATACTATACTCGACACGATATGTAATCCTTTCTTTGATTGCTCATGCGGGTACCATCAAATCATGGTTGATGAAGATGATCATGAGAAAACTTCATTCATCACGCGATCTAATGCATAGAAATAAAAAAAAAGAAAAAAAAAGGAAAAAGAAAGAAAAAAAAAGAAAAGAAAAACAAAAAAGTAAAAAAAAAAATCTCTTCAAAAAGTTCTACATATTGTTGCTTTACCATCCAAGCAGTTCTACAGATGGCTTTGAGTTTGAAGAAAATCCTTCCTCCACATTCCCGGAATAGGAATGATTTTTATGGATGCTCTCTAACAACTGGGCCTCCTCGTCAACATACATGACAAGGAATACATGCCAACCCTCACATTTGCGCAACAAAAAGCTCCAGCCTATGGAAATTCCATTGAAAAGTATCGGATGACCTACCTCCCATCCAGTATCCTTGGTATAAACACATCAAGAAGTAATTACGAGATGGATCTACACCCGCTGACGCGAGCCCGACTGAGAAAAGGCAGATCCATCAACTTGCTATAAAATTCTACCTGAGCGAAGATGCACTATACGAAAAGAGATGCAGAACGAGGTCTCCTCAGATGTCTGGATGAGGACAAAGCTCAGAGGCTCATGGATAAAATCCATGGGGGAGTATGTGGCCCACACATGAGCATCCCTCTACTTGTAAAGAAGATCATACAATAGAAAAGTCCAACTACGACAGTTCAAACAACACGACTTGGTTTTAAAAAAGATCATTGATAACCAAGCTCAGTCTAAAGGAAAATTCTCTCCGAACGGGGAAGGCCCGTTTATGTCAAGGAAGTATTGACAGGAGGCGCTTTCAGATTACAGGAAATGGACGGCGATAAATTTCCACAGCGTATCATATTGGACACCGTGAAACGGTACTATATCTAAGGTTACCATCAAGCGAACATCCTAGTTTTGGAACATCAGATCATAGTCATTCTGGTTCTTTAACCCTTTACCACATACAACTCCTTTCCATGCTTTGCCCTTCAGGGAAACATCCTTTCAAGCCAGCAGCCTGGCTTCACTGCGATCATACCACTTAGGTCATCCCACCACAAATTGAACCTCTTATGTTTGCAGTTTGGCTACCCATACATGGGATCAAACTTTTTATACCTCCACTTTATCCTCAACCTAGGATCAAACTTTATTTTCCCCGCACTCTGACCTTCACATGGGATTACGCTTTTCATCTTGACCTGAGGGGCGAACTACGTCGACCTGATCTCCCCAATACACGGGAGTACGTAGGCAGCCATGTTATATGGTCCGGTCTCACCATAGAAAAACAAAAACAAACTCACTCCTATCCATAGCCACATATAGAAATAAGTCCCAAGACACTAAAGATAGTAGGGAATACACATAGATCGACGATCCATTCTAAAAATCCTGAGACATCTCACTGTCCATTCATCAAGGAGGAGTTCAGAATACATCCAAATCACAAAGTCTTGGAGAAATAAGCGAATATCAAGCAAGTAGCAAGGCACAACTAAAAGGGAAGTGAATCAACATATATTTCCCTGCCATATATAATGTTGTTTAATATATACAATGTGTACTGTCCATGACAAAATGGCTAAGCT